>JAODPA010153390.1:0-14790 GCA_025585075.1 Nepenthes mirabilis
TGGTTGATATATTTATGGCAGAATGTGTGTATATATATATAGGTTGGTATATTTATATGTATATTTAAGTGTTTATAGCTTAATGTGTTTATATAAATCTACGAACGTGAGTTTGGCATGTTTGAAATAATGATCATCGGTTAACTGAATATTCCCGTATTTCTTTAATGAATTCTGGTAAAATATTCTTTGTGTCAATTTCGTTGGTGTGCGTATATTTATTAGCATTCTATGGCTAAGTTGAGGAGATCGTATGAAAACACTAAGGTATCAGGTCGAATGGGAGGCTACGAAACCTTAGTGTAGTCTGCACTTTTTCGATACTGAATCCATATTCCGGGGGTTGAGGTCATTTGGATGGATGCTTAAAATCTTGTGAACCGATTGTGGGATATCAGTGGATATCGAGCCGAGGTGGTGCTGGGTTTGACTTGATAGTGATATGAATATTCCGTGGATCAGTAGATCACAGAATATGTGAAGGTTATCCAATGGGATAACGAGAGTGTTGATTCGGTACTTGTACACTACGGCTGGCAAGTATCACGAGACCATAGGGTCGTTTGTCAAACTTGCGAGCATCGCAACTTTGAGGTTACTCGCCGTGGGTCGGGTGTATGAATTGAAAGTTCACAGTGATGTATAAGGCCCAAGGAGAATTTCGTGATATCTCGTATATTTGGGACCTCATTTGTGAAGGGTTCGATGGAACCTATGCCGTGATTGTTACTCGGATTCAGTAGAATCCAATTTGCATCATCGAGTCTTGTTGTCATATGGCTTTGAGTCATGGATACGACATGTTGTTGAATCTCGGATAATTATCTATGTAATTATGTTCCAAGACGCTTTATTGTATTCCATTAATTTATTGTTTATTTACTTGCTGGGCCTTATGCTCACCTTGCGTTTTATTGGCTCCAGTGTAAAGTTATGACGGGTTAGAAGAAATCAAGTTGTGGCTGAAGAATTTTAGGATAGAGACTATCTTGGGTTGAGAAGCTTGTGACTGGAAGCTTTAAAGTTAACTTTATTGATCGAGGTTTTATTGTCGGGACTGCATTCCCAGAGTTTAGATTTTCATAAGTATTTATTGTATTTAGAACATTTATTATGAGAATTAAAAATCAATATGTATTATTTAGTGATACATTTATGAGATCATTTATGATTTTGGGTTTCCGCGTGGCGGTTTCGGGTCGGGTCGGGTGACTTGGGCTCGGGACGTTACACAATCTTTCTATAAAAAATGATTCCTTCTTTGAATTGTGAGTCTAGCAAAGAGTCAATCTCTTTAGGTCAATTACTTCTCTTCGATAGCTCCTTGAGCTTTTAAACATTCACCTTGCAACCCCTCTATGATGCCAGAAGTAGTTGACAAGCATTGTTCAGCCTCAAGAATCTTGTTGGTTTGGTCTCCAACTATGGAAGTTTCATCGGCATAATCACGAGACCTATTTGTCCGCTCAGCCAACTCGTTCTCAAGTTGGATTGATCGATCAAGAAAGAATGATGCTTCAGCTTCGACAGTCCTAGCTTTAAATGCCAGGTCCCAAACTATAGAAGGATTAACGTACGATGAGTATAGGTTTGCAATCTCCATATCTTTGGTTATAAAGCCTATTTCTAATAAGATGCGCATGATTCTAAGATTGTAAAAGAAGCAAGTTTTGAACTCAATAATTAAAAAGACGAATGAATGGCTCGAATTTAAGGTTTTAAAAGATACCCCTTAGGTTGGGCGACCCTCCCTGGGTGCAGAATTCGATAGTGATCCCTTTGAGCTAGAATTCAAAGTAAATGACTATCTACAACAATGGAGGGGCAATGATTTATGGTACAATGGAGGCTCAAAACATGGGGCACATTGTGAAGCCGCAAAAATTTACTAGTACCACAGAAGACAACAAAGAATAAACTTTGATCTCTCAAACCACGTCAACACTATTTTGGAGTGGCCTCTCGAGATGCAAAAGGTATAAAAATTAGTTTACTCAATGTTAGAGACCTTGGTAAGTTTGGAATCCCAAACTTAGCAAGGATAGGAAAATTAATTGGCTCATCCTCATGTAAGGATTGAAGATGAGAGAGTCTTGCTCCTCCCACAAAGTGATATCGAGAATCCCTTCTTCCAAGTCAAAAGTGAGCATCTTCTCTTAAAATTAGGAAGTTAAAGAGGCAAAACTAGGGTTGACCTGTGGAAAGATCCTTCAGTACTCCACTTAGCTATCTCAAAACAAACCAAATCAACAATTCTTAAGACCTCATCATCATTTGAATGAGGCTTTGACGTAGATACTTCCTTGACTCCAGGCTAATGAATTTTAGCTCAAGGAGGGAAATTGATAAAGAGGCCATCCCTTTTTCTTTTTTAGGGATAGGATGGCATGTTGGCGGCAGCCCCTCCTCTAAGAATAACATACCAATGGATGCCATATAAGACATCATGGATCAAGAAGCTACATGGTTTATTCAACTTAGCCACATTTGCCTCAAAGAGGTTAATTTGAGATTCGGTTATGAAATGCTCATTGACTAGAATTGGACCAGAAAATACAGTATTAACATCACTCTAATTATTAGACAAAATTCAGTTATTGAAAGATCTAATGAAGAAAATTCTATCTTTCAATTCTTCACTGAATTTGATTTCCTACCACTCATTTTAAACCTTTCTTAGGGGTTCGAAGATCCGGTCACTCTCCTGATTAAAAGAAGGACCACCTTGACTATTTGGGCATCTAATATGAGACCTCATTGACGAAAGAAAATGCACAATGAAACAATATAACTAATGGCATAGGTGTAGAGACGTATGACTAGAATTTCTAAAGTTTTTATTATTTCAATGAATTTCCTACTGAAAAGAATTTAGAGGTCACCTTTTAGGTGAGCCTCATTGATGACCATAAAGCCATCCCTCAGACAAAAGAATTTGAAAAGGAACAGTAAAAGGAATGTTGTATTAGTCATAAATGTCCACCACATGGTCTATGGCAAGATAGGAAGCAATGTTGGCGACACCTTTCAAACTGTTTCGTAGAGCCATTGAAAGCAAGACAAGTGAAGGAATCAAAAATTTGATACTCAGATATAAGTCGAGAAGAACACAAAGTTGGGGTTTGAAATGAAGAGTGAGATGTCAGAATTTGAAAGGGCAATTGTAGGGGAAAACGATGTGTTTTGAATTTCAATTCTAATCCAAATGACAAGTTACTCAAGTAATGACATATTTCTCCATTTTCTATCATGACATTGTTAATAAGTTATTTTTATCATAAAAGTAATGATGGTGATGATATCATTATACAAAGTTGATAAAATTACATTCCAAAGGCTCGGTTGGTTTCAAAAGACAAATTTGGTTGACCTGATGTTAAGTCTTAATACCAAACTCGAATAATGATTAGTAAGATCATTCCATTAACAAATTAATAAATCCAATTAACGATGGATATGACCTAAAAGTCGATTTTAAAATCGACTCAAAGATAAAATAAATAATCTAACCACAGGACCAGAAATACCATATATCAGATGACTAGAATACAGACTATATTAAGATATTAACACATACGTAAGGAGCTTTGTTTATGCCAAAATCAGAATAACTGAATAACCATATAAGAAAATTCGAATCCAACTACATTACCCATAAGAATATAACAATAATTAAATAGTTACGAAACCAATTAACTATGATGGGTATATCAGAAATAGGCCGGCCCTAAAAAGTCAACAAAGCCCCAAGGCGACGGTCAACACTCTAACGGCCCAGTTGGGTATATCAGAAACTAATTAACTATGATGGACTATCGTTGATCGTCCGCGTTATGCGCATTGGGCCCAAAGAGGCTTTTCTACAGTGACAGATCTGGCCCGTTTAGGCCCACAAATCATCAAAAGACCAGCAACAGCTTTTCAAGGATATTCTACGATCCCAACTGGCACCAAAAAGGACATTGGCAATATTGGCGCCTCCCATATAAGGAAGGCGCTAGATTTTCTCCAAATCTTTACCAGCTCGGGCTTTCCAACGGTAACATATATAGAAGAAAAGCTCCCAATTTGGAAAGCTGTTGGCCGCCTCAGAAGGAAACTATCCTGCATGATTTGGCAACTGGCGCCGGCTCCCAAAGGAAAGCCAGCCAGCAGATCACGGTGACAATCCCTCCTTCCAAAGAAGGAGGATCGCTCTCTCCACCATAAAAGAAACCCTGGATTCACCATCTAGGGCACGCTTTCTTGAACACTTCCAATTGCACACGCTTCCAATTACACTTTCAACCACCCTCTCAATTGCATACGCTCTCTACAATATGAACGAGGGCTCTCGGAGATCTGCCTTCTCTGCCACCAACATTCTCCAAAAATCCTAAGGCAACAAGTGAGCCCTCACGGCCGTTTACTGCCTTCCCACGTTCCAAATTCAAGAAGACCTCACATCTCTCCTACATGTGGAACAAACACTCTTTCTGTATCTCTCTCTCTCAATTTCAGTTTCTTTCTCTCGAAGACTATTTTTACTGACTTGAGTGTCGGAGTGTTTTCGGTTGGACAACTTCCTGCCGACACACTGACCTCCTATTCTGTTTAGTGGTGTGCAGGATCCAACTCAGAGAACGAAATCGGAACAACGATAAGAGGATCATCCGAGTCTGTTCGAAGTTCGGATCCAGAGACGCATCATTGGCGCCGTCTGTGGGAAATGCTTACAAAAGCCAACCACAAAATCTGCACAAACTCTCTCTCTGTCACCTTCTGATCCTGCAATGGTGAACACGAGAGCCCAAGCTAGCGACCCCACTAGAGATGCTGCTAACCCCGACCAGGACCACGCTGCTGGTGCCATGGTCAACGGGGCCACAGACGGAGTTCCACCGCCCTACTTTTAACTACTGGTGGAGCAGATGCAGGACAACAATCGCTTGCTCCAATTACTTTACGACCAGAATGAGCAACGACAGTAGGCAGCTCCACTAGCAGCCATCCCTACCCCTGCCACCAAAAGGGGTGGCCAGAGGAAGAAGAAGCCGGCCAAAAGGCCCGCAAAAGCCGAAGACAATTCGGCTCCAGCGTCCTCTCGCGTTCTTGGCCAGAACAGGCCTGTGGAACGCTCCGGGAGTACATCTCCACCAGAAAGCCCGGAGAGAAGAAATCCCCGATATTCTTGGTCAGAAGACAACAACGCCGTCTAGGAGCGAGCCTTCAGGACTGCTAGATCCACTGGAGGTAGCAGCCGACCGGCTGTTGAACCCGTTAGGGACAAGACAGAGATGAGGGATTACCTCAACTCCAAACGATCAGCAAACGTCGCTCGCACCGATCTGCGGGTGGACAAGATCTGGAACCGTGTGTTCCAAGCGGAGGAGCGCGCCATCAACTTGGACCGATCTCCTTTTACTGCAGAGATCCTAAGCTGTCCACTACCAACAAAGTTCAGGATGCCGTCCCTTGACTTATACGATGGGGGCAGTGATCCAGTTGACCACTTGGATCACTTCCACACCCATCTAAGTCTACAAGGGCTAGAAGACTCAGCGATGTGCCGCTGCTTCCCACTCACGCTGAAGGGAGAAGCTCGAATCTGGTTCCATCACCTCCCTTCAGGCACCATCGGCAGTTTCCGTGAACTCACGGATCTCTTCCTAACTCAGTACGCCTCGAGCAGACGGGAAGAGAAACAGCCGTGGCATCTCTCCCACAAAAAGCAGAAACCGGGAGAGGACCCACGGCGTTTCATGGATCGCTTCGTGGCGGAGGCCAGAAAGATCCTCAGGATCACAGAGGAGATGAAGCTGGGCAGTTTCATCTCTGCGCTTACTTACGGTGACTTTTTCAAGCACCTTGCCCACAAAAATCCTCAAACTTTTCGAGAAACAGAATCCATTACCAGGGCCTACGCTACAGCAGAAGAGGCCAACGAGGCAAAATGTTCAGAGCGGGCGGATCAGCCTCGGCCATTCCCTGGTGAAGGGAAGAGAAAGTACAGTGGCGGGGAACACCCCCGCCAGAAGCAACGCCGGACTGGGCTCCTAGAACGCAGAGACTGTGGGCCCATCAGTTTCACACCCCTGACGGACACGCGCGCCAACGTCCTTATACAGATCCGTGGAAAAAAATTCCTGAAGTGGCCCAAACCGCTGAAAAAAGACTCTGAAAACCAGTCAAAGTACTGTGACTTCCATTGCTCTGCTGGTCATTCAACTGAGGACTGCAAGACACTACAAATAGAGATCGAGGACCTAATTCATAGAGGCCACCTCACGAAGTTTGTTAGATGTCCTGGACAGAGCTCAGGAGCGGCTGATGAAGAGGGGCAGGAGCAGACTCCACCCTGGAACAGGATTGCGGCGGGGGTGGTTAATATGGTCACCACCCGACCTACAAAGAACCCGGCTGACAATAAGGAACAGCAGACTGGGAGGAAGAAGCAGCGCACAGTAGACAATACGATTAGCTTTAGTGATAATGACTCAACTCATGTAATGTCCCCCCATGCTGATCCCTTTGTTATATCAGCACTCGTTTCATACGGCAGTTCGGACTACCAGTTAAAATGAGTCTTTATCGATAATAGAAGTTCTAAAAATTTGCTTTACTTGGATGCCTTCTTTAAGTTAGGCCTAAAAAAGAACCAACTAAAACCGACCGAGGACCCATTATACGTCTTTGACAACGAACCAGTACCTGTTCAAGGGACTATTCAATTGGAAGTTACCTTAGGGACGTATCCAAAGACAGCAAGTCGCACACTTACCTTTCTAGTAGTTGACCTGCCCTCCGTTTACAACGCGATATTAGGCAGGTCGTGCCTGACAGCGTTTGGGGCGGTCACTTCAATTCCGCAACTCAAAATGACACCTTACAGTGCGAGAGAGGTGTTAGGCGACCAAATAATCGGCGGACATGCTACATGTCCCAGATTGTCCCTAGCGGTAGCCCTGGCACAGTGGGAGAACTCGATCATCGAGACAAGACCACCCTGCAGCAAGCGCAGTCTGGTGAAGCCACAGATCTGGTCCCACTAAATCCGAAGGAACCGAAAAAGTGTGTTCAGATTGGCGGCTCACTCACTGGCACACTGCGCACTGAACTGATTGCGTTCCTACAACGGCATGTCGATATGTTCGCATGGACTCCCGCAGACATGTCTGGGATTTCGGCTGAGGTGATGGTCCACAAGCTGGGCCTCGATCCTGGCCGGAAGCCGGTCAGGCAGAAGCGGAGAAACCACTCCACAGAGAAACTGATCGCCATTCGAGAGGAGGTAAAAAAGCTACTGGACGCTGAGTTTATTAGAGAAGTCCAGTACTCAGATTGGCTTTCAAATGTCGTCCTGGTTAAAAAAAGCAACGGAAAATGACGAATATGGGTCGATTTTACCGACGTCAACAAGGCCTGCTCGGAAGACAGTTTTTTATTGCCCAAGATTGACCTACTGGTTGACTCCACGGCTGGACATGAGCTGCTCAGCTTCATGGACGTCTATTCGGGTTACAACCATATTCGAATGAGTCCGGAGAACGAAGAAAATATATCATTTATGACGGATCAGGGCACATATTGCTACAAAGTAATGCCCTTCGGACTGAAAAACGCTTGAGCAACTTACCAGCGACTGGTCAACAAGATGTTTAAAAAACAGATTGGTCGCAACATGGAGGTCTACGTCAGCGATATGCTCGTCAAGAGCAGAGTCACTGACGACCACATACATGACCTGAAAGAATCATTTGAGGTGCTCCGTCAGCACCAAATGAAACTTAATTTAGCCAGGTGTGTCTTCGGGGTGGCCTCCGGAAAGTTCTTGGGTTTCATCGTCTCCCAGAGGGGGATCGAGGTAAACCCAGAAAAGATCAAGACCCTGCTGACATGGCTCCCCCGTGGAGCGTCAAAGACGTCCAGCGATTGACTGGACGGTTGGCAGCTTTGTCCCGCTTCCTCGCGAAGTCTAGTGACACGTACCAGCCCTTCTTTAAAGCCCTGAGAGGGACAAAATCCAACAGATTCCAGTGAATGACTAACTGACCGACAGCCTTCAATGAATTGAAGTAGTATCTGGCTAGCCCACCATTGCTAGCGTCACCCAAAGACGGAGAGGAGCTGTACCTTTACCTGGCAGTTTCAGAAGTATCCCTTAGCTCCGTCCTCGTGCGCTAAGAATCCGATACCCAGCAGCTGGTCTACTATGTGAGCAAAACATTGACTAGCCCAGAAACGCGCTATCCACGCGTTGAAAAAATGGCCCTAGCACTTATCTTCGCAGTGCAAAAATTGAGGCCATACTTTCAGGCGCATTGCATAGTGGTCCTTACTGACCAGTCGCTGAAAAGCATACTTTAGAAACCAGACGTTTCAGGACGGCTGGTGAAGTGGGCTATCGAATTGGGTGAGTTCGACTTCGAGTTCAGGCCCAGACCTGCCATAAAAGCGCAGGCTCTGGCTGATTTCATTGTTGAGACCACGACCCCAATTCACGAGGAACAGCCCGCGGAAAATGCAGAACAACCCGACGAAGTCCCAGAATGGACACTCCAAGTAGACGGATCGTCCACGGATAGTGGCAGCAGAGCAGGGGTGGTTCTTACGACCCCTGATGGATTTGAGGTTAAGTATTCCATCAAACTTGACTTCCCGGCGACCAACAACGTCGCCGAGTATGAAGCCCTGTTAGCTGGCTTACGATTAGCAAAGGAGTGTTCCGCCAAGAGATTGGCAGTTCACAGTGACTCCGAACTAATTGTCAACCAGGTTAACAGGGGCTTTGAGGCAAACAACCCTTACTTGGCCAAGTACCTGGCTAAGGCAAAGGAGGCTGTCTAGGGCTTCGACAGACTGACTCTGGTTCACGTTCCTCAAACTGAAAATTGGAAGGCAGACTGGTTGGCTAAAGCCGCCGCTGCCAAAAACCCAGAACAGTACTCAAGGGACATGAGGGAGGTTTTGAGTTTTGAGTGCTCCCAGCATAGAGAAACAGGAGGCAATGTAGATTTTCAAAATGAAAAACTGGATGACGCCCTACCTTAGATAATTGGCTGACGGATCGCTCCCAGAGGACGCCGAAAAGGCCAAGTGAGTTAAAAAGACAGCTAGCTGGTACACGGTAGTCGATGGGTGGTTGTATCACCGCGGATACTCAACTCCGTACCTCCGTTGTCTATCTCCTGATGAGGCTGACTACGCGCTGAGTGAAGTTCACCTCGGGATCTGTGGATCACACGTAGGCGGAAAAAACCTGGCCTTCAAGATCATGCGACAGGGCTATTACTGGCCCTCGATGAAAAAGGACGCGGTTGAGTTTGTAAAGAAATGTGAAAGCTGCCAGCTTCACGACAACCTTCACCATCAGCTGTTCGCTGACCTAAAGTCACTTCAGGCTCCGTGGCCCTTTACGCAATGGGGGCTCGATATTCTCGGCCCATTTCCCATTGCCACGGGGCAAAGAAAGTTCATCATCACAGGCATCGACTACTTCACCAAGTGGTCAAGGTAGTCCCGTTAGAAAAAATCATGGAGCACAATGCGCTGGAATTTCTTCGCCAGGGCATTGTCTGCAGGTTTGGCGTCCCAGAGGTCGTAGTGATTGACAACGGGACCCAATTTTTGGGAAAACGCTTCACCAAGTATTGTGCCAGCGTTGGTATCAAGTTGGTCCACACTTCGGTGGCATATCCCCAAGCCAACGAGTAGGTGGAGGTTACGAACCGTACGCTACTCCACGGGTTAAAGACTAAGCTGGAGGACGCCGAGGGCTCTTGGGCTGACGAGCTCTCATCTGTCCTCTGGTCTTATCAGACAACCCCGAAGGAACCAACGTTCGAGACACCCTTCAGCTTCTGTTACGGGACTGAGGCAGTGATCCCGGTCAAAATCGGGCTTCCGAGTCCCAGGGTGGAGTCTTTCGACCCATAGACGAAGTCCTAGAAAATTAGGGAGCACTTAGACTTGCTAGAGGAAGCCCACAACGCCGCCAGAATACGGACAGCAGCCTACAAACACCGAGTTGCCCGGTACTACAATAAAAAGGTGAAAGCACAGCAATTCAACGTTGGGGACTTGGTCCTACGAGGCGTCGAGGCCATAGGCAAGTTGGCCGGCCGCAACAAGCTCTCTCCCAACTGGGAGGGACCTTTCCTTGTCTCCACCGTCCTGCGAAACGGAGCATACAAACTCTGAAACCAGGACGAAAAGTTGGTCCCACGAACATGGAACGTGACCCACCTCAAGCGATACTTCCAATAAGGAACTCAGGTACGTACTCGCCCATTTATATGCATTCATTCGCATGCTTGTTTTAATTTTGTAAAACGAGAAATTTACTTAGCATATATGATCCTAGTTTTTATGTGCATATATATTCTGTGTTTGCCTTGCAGGTTTAACCGGCCTAGACTGCCCCTAAATCGGGAGGGTCTTCACCTTCTCGTTAAACCCTGGTCATCCAGGTGGCCTAGAAGCGGTCTGAGACCCTGGTCATCCAGGTGGCCCAGAAGCGGTCTAAAACCTTGGTCATCCAAGTGGCCCGTAAGTGATCTAAACCTCGATCATCCGAGCAGCCCGATAGCGGTCGTACTAAACCTTGGTCATCCAAGTGGCCCGATAGCGGTCAAAAACCTTAGGAGACAAATATAGCACACGCGATGACCTCCTCTCGGGGAGTAGCAACGTCAGCCAACGACGGTTAAAGGGAGAAACATTTCTTCTCCAACATTGGCTGCCCAAGTTATCACTTGTAAGGCGCCACCAAGCTGGTTAACATAACTGCCTGCCCAACTTAAGGACTCAGCTCCTTAGGCAATCAAATAGCGGTATCCGGCCAACCAAGTTGGCCACCTGATACAACAATATGAACAAACATAAAACGATAAAGTCAATGGACACCAAATTGAAAAGAGTTTTCATTTTATTTCTCAAATATTGTGGCACCATTTACACAAGTCCCAAAAGCGCAAATGAAAAAGAAGTGCAAAAGGATATAAGGACGGCGGACCACCCTGGCTGTCTCGGGGCTCCCCCACTAAGTCTTT
Organism: Nepenthes mirabilis; assembly: GCA_025585075.1. Lineage (NCBI taxonomy): Eukaryota > Viridiplantae > Streptophyta > Magnoliopsida > Caryophyllales > Nepenthaceae > Nepenthes > Nepenthes mirabilis. The sequence goes on from JAODPA010153390.1 coordinate 11,031, forward strand.
CTTACGTTCCACTGCACGGTTGCTCTGATTGATAAACTCAACGGGGAAGCCAGGATTGATCAACCGTGCGATGCGCCGTCCGATGTTGAGCCCCTCCAACAGCCGAGCGTGCAGTATGCCCCCAATCTCATGGGGACTGACCCGAATGGCCAGCTCGTTCTCTGAGGCTGCGGCTCGATCGGCAAGATGTTTATTGCTCGCCTTAAGTTGATTGACCTCCTCCTTCAAACGGGCGACCTCGGCTCCCAGTCTGGCATTCTCTGCCTCCGTCCTCGCCAGGACAGCCTCGAGGGCTGCCACCTCCTCGCGACGCTCTCCTTTTGTATCTGCCAGCTTGGCGTCAAGCCAAGCAATCTTCACATCCTTGTCCGTAATTATACGGTCCCGTTGCTCCACCTCACGGGAGAATGCGGAGGCTAACCTCTTCGCTTGCAAAGTAAAAAACCAAACTGTTAGTAATAATCACAGGAAATGAATGTAGGAGGGCAGTCACAGGGATCGTACCTCATGAATCTTCCTCACAGGCCCCTTGGGCCTGAATTTGGTGTGTGGACCAGGTGGCATTGGACCGGGAACATCCTCGCGAGCCATGCTCATCGCTACCTCCTCCAGAATGCGGTCTAAAAACTCATCATCATCTGCGGTAGCGGTGGACTCCTCTCTCGCAGCCTCAGGAGCAGCCACATTAGGCCCATTCCCATTAGCTACCTCTGGAGTGGCTGCTGGAGGATCAGCCCTCATCGACGGCTCGACAATAAAAATCCGCGAGCCCTCTGCCATATCACGAGCTGGCTCCTCTGCAGACCCCATCTAGATAGCGCTTGGGACCACCTTCATCGCAGGTTGAGCCAGAATGACTCATCCGGCCTCCACCAGCCCGTATTCAATGACCTTCCCCGCTCCAGTAGTGTTGCCGGATCCGCCGCAGATCTCGACAGCCACGTAATCAATATGCAACGAAGACGAGGAAGGCGTCCCAATTGCCCTCTCAGTAAACTCCTCCTCTGTGTGCCTTGAGCGGATGATCACACCCTTTGAGTCCTCAGGGTTTATCATCATAACCGGAGGGCTTGGTTTTGGAACCAGAGACGGCGGCCCCCAGTTTACCTTCTTGGACTCTGCCCGGGAGACCATGAAGTCCCTCTTAAACTCATCTGGGTTAGCTTGTATGGCCTGGGTTAGCCATGCGTAGGCGGCGCACTCCGCCGCAGACGGCGTACCAAAGTACGCCTTCGGAATCTCGCCCCATTCCCTCGTAAGGGGCAATTTCTCCCTTATATTCACGAAGAAGAACCGGTTCTTTCAGTTCTTCAACGAGTCATGAATGGCTTTATTGATTTTTATTCCGGTGCGAGGGGAGAGCGATATCCATTCTCCCCCTGATTCACTTTAAACAAAACTCTAACGCCAGACATCTTAAATTTCTGGCCAAGCTTACGGGCAAAGATGCACATAGTGCAGAGATACCTCATGGCGTTGGCATGAAGCTGGGCGATGGGAACTCGCAAAGCCTTTATGATCGACTCCAGTTCTGTCGACAACGGCCGCTCCTCAGATGGGCCTCGTAAATGGTAATGTACCCCTCCGATGGGGCAAAGGCCTTGTCATCCTTGCCCGAAATCCTCCAGGCCGTCTCCTTGGGGATATTGAACTCAACGCACAATGCCTTTATGTCGTTTTCTCTCAAAACGGACGATAAGTCTGCAACAGAGGCCATGATCGGGCAAAAGTTAGGGTTCTTTAGAAAGGCTTGTCTGAGAAACGAGAAGGAAGAAGACGAGGATCTGATGGCACGAACGATTTTGAAGTTTGGAAAGAATGACTTAAGCGCCAAGCACAAAACCCCTCATTAAGGACGCCGTCAGGACCGCCACGTGTCGCCTCCCTTCTTGGCCCTATAAAAGGCGGATCTCCGGCGCATTAATGGCCAGGATATCCACAAAACCAAAGGGAGACACGTGTCGCACTCTGCCAGGTAAATTGGCTAATGGCCACGCAAGACGCTTCTAGAATTGGCCAAGACGGTCAACAATTCTGGTGCTCTAGAATTGATCAGGACGGTCAACAATTCTGGTGCTCCGAAATTGACTAGGACGGTCAACAATTCTGGTCAAACTCTCCTTCACGCCTTTTCACAAAGTTCCACGAAATCCCCAAAGCAATGAAAGGCATCCCATCGTGAGCATACTAGAGGCCAGACTTCTGACCACCAGCATGGGGGGCTAGTGATGGGTATACCAGAAATGGGCTGGCTCCAAAAAGTCACCAAAGGTCTAAGGGGACGGTCAACACTCTAACGGCCCAGTTGAAAAACTGGCCCAAAAAGCTAAAAAGTCCAGGACGGTCAACATTGGTGTTGACCGTTCAGGCGGCCAACTTTCTAGCAGATGGTCAACTCAATCATTGACCGTCCGCGTTACGCGCATTGGGCCCAAAGAGGCTTTTCTACAGTGACGGGCCTGGCCCGTTTAGGCCCACAAATCATCAAAAGACCAGTAACGGCTTTCTAAGGATATTCCACGATCCCAGCTAGCACCAAAAAGGACATTGACAATATTGGCGCCTCCCATATAAGGAAGGCGCTAGATTTTCTCTAAATCTTTGCCAGCCCAGGCTTTCCAATGGTAACATACACAGAAGGAAAGTGCCCTATTTGGAAAACTGTTGGCCGCCTCAGAAGGAAACTATCCTGCATGATTTGGCAATTGGCGCCGGCTCCCAAAGGAAAGCCAGCCAGCAGATCACGCAGGCAATCCCTCCTTCCAAAGAAGGAGGATCGCCCTCTCCACCATAAAAGAAACTCTGGATTCACCATCCAGGACACGCTTTCTTGAACACTTCCAATTGCACACGCTTCCAATTACGCTTTCAACCACCCTCTCAATTGCACGTGCTCTCTGCAATACGAACGAGGGCTCTCGGAGATCTGCCTTCTCTGCCACCAACATTCTCCGAAAATCCTAAGGCAACAAGCGAGCCCTCACGGCCGTTTACTGCCTTCCCACCTTCCAGATTCAAGAAGACCTCACGTCTCTCTTACATCTGGAACAAACACTCTTTCTGTATCTCTCTCTCTCTCAATTTCAGTTTCTTTCTCTCGAAGACTGTTTTTACTGATTTGAACGTCGGAGTGTTTTCGGTGGGACAACTTTCCGCCGACACACTGACCTCCTATTCTGTTTTGTGGTGTGCAGGATCCAACTCAGAGAACGGAGCCAGAGCCACGATAAGAGGATTATCCGAGTCTGTTCGAAGTTCGGATCCAAAGATGCATCAAACTAAAATGAAAGTAACTCATCCTATGACAACTATTTTAAAACAAAATACATATGATTCCTTCCAAATCCTAATTTAATTTATCTCAATTCAGCTCCTCAACCATAATCCTTATCTGTATGTGTCTGAGCCTACTATTTTAAAAGGGATTAACAAAAAAATAAAAATAAAAGTGAGTTTAAAACTCAGTAAAGTATATAATTACACAATAAAACATATAATTTATATTAAAACATGTCGAAAGGAATAATGGATCGAATTCAAATATAATGTCATGATTTTCATAACAAACATGCATAGCTTTTAAATTTTTTTCAATTCTAAATCAAAAAGTGCCATACAAATCATGTTCAAACATATTAGTTCTTGTGAACCAAGGGCCAGTAGAGCATTACTGATTAAGGAGTGGATAATTGAAACCCAAATTATATTTATTTTTATATAATCAAAGGTTTCATACTACTATTTAAGACTTGTAAATGGG
>JAODPA010153401.1:0-14790 GCA_025585075.1 Nepenthes mirabilis
TTACAATTTCTACCATGACACTAGGCCAACTGAAGAGAGGTGGCTTTACCCAATTTGTGGCTGCCTACTACCAATTAACAATTCTTCTAGCTCAGAAAACTACTCTAGACACTCATTCAGGCATCTTTTTTTCCCCTAACCAATTTCCTCTAAATGTTAGTCCCCAGATGACTAATACGCTCTACAGCATTCTTTCTTCCTTTGCAGATGTTTTTGCCATTTCCCGCAGGTTGCCTCCACAGCATTTCATAGACTACCGAATTTTCTTAAAACCCAACATTGTACCGGTACCCACATTTTCAAAAAGTAGAAATGGAATGACTCATTCAAGAAATACTTGAAGGAGGCATTATTCAGTCAAATACTAGCCCTTTCTCTTCTCCAGTACTGCTGGTTAATAAAAAGGATGGCAGTTGGTAATTTTGTGTTGATTACTAGGTGCTCAATGCTATTACCATAAAGGTTGGTTCTCTATACCCACTATGGATGAACTATTGGATGAACTACATGGTGCTCGTTTATTCTCCAAGCTGGATCTGCGAGTTGGTTATTTCTAGATGTGGGTTCATACTACTGATTTTTATAAAACAACCTTTTGGACACACAAAGGACATTACGAGTTTCTGGAAGTGCCCTTCGGCCTTTCTAATGCCCCTTCCACCTTTCAGTCTGAAATAAATACTATCTTCTGCCCCTTCCTCTAGAAAATTGTGTCGGATTTTTTTTTTTATGATATTTTGGTCTTTAGCCCTTCCTAGAAGCTACATTGCCATCATCTTTCTTGGGTTCTGCAAGTTCTGCAAGACAATTCCTTTTATGCTAAGCTATCCAAATGCTAGTTTGGGTATACCTCGATAGCTTACTTATGGCACATTGTCTCCAAATTGGGGGTAGCAGTGGACCCAACCGAAATTGAAGCCGTGCAACATTGGTCCACACTCACCAGTGTCATGCAACTGCGTGGTTTCCTAGGATTTGTCGACTACTACTAGCGATTTGTAACCCACTACGCTCAAATTTCAGCACCTCTCACCCAATTACTACAGAAGGATGCATTCATATTGTTTCTTGAGGTGACGATAACTTTTTATTTCCTCAAGGTTGCTCTCACCACCACTTCGATTCTAGCATTACCTGATTTTCTAAACCATTTATTTTCCAAACCGATGCATCGAGAAGTGGCATTAGCACTATATTGATGCAAACCGGCACCCCATTACCTTCTTCAGTAAGCAGCTCTGCCCCAAATTGTAAAATTCCTCCACATACCTCTGAGAGCTTTGTGCCATTTCAAAAGCTATAAAAAAATGGTGTCAGTTCGTGGAAACTAAATTTACCATCCTCACCAATCACCAACCCCTTAAAGTCTTATTAAATAAAGCTATTCACACTCCAGATCAGTAATGATGGATCACTAAATTACTAGGATATGATTTTGATATTGTCTACAGACCGAGATGGGAGAATGGACTAGCTGATGCCTTTCTTGACTCCCAGATGGATCTTGTCATGCTCTAGGTGAAATTTCAAAACCAGTGATGGCCCTACTTTTCGCCCTCCGTAATTTTTATGTTAAACACCTAGCTTCAACAGACCTGGTTTCTTCCATTCAGAATTGGCCAGAGGACTTTGAACACTACATGGGGCGGGATGGATTGGTCTTCTATAAGAGTAGAATTTTGGTGCCCGCGGATTCCGCCTTATAGGTCTGAATTTTACACAAGTATCGTAATTCGCCTCTCGGGGTTCATGTAGGCTTCTAGCGGGCTCTCACTAGGATATCCACCAATTTTTATTGGCCTCATATGTGCAAGGACATCCGTGACTACGTCTCTTGCTGCTCTACCTGCCAACAAGTGAAGCCCCACAATATTGCTCCTTAGGGAGTGTTGCAACCCCTTCTGATTCCAAATAAAGTTTGAGACTTCCTTTCTATGGACTTTATTATCCATTTGCCAGTTTCGAGATGAAAAACTGTGATATTTGTAGTGGTTGACCGATTGTCAAAATATGCCCATTTCTTTGCCCTACACACTCACTTCACTACTGAAGAACTTGCAGAGGTTTTTGTTAAATGGGTGTGACGACTGCATGGATTCCCGGCAGAAATTTTATTAGACCGGGACCCCATATTTATGAGAAAATTTTGGAAAAAGCTTTTCAAATTGTAGGGTACCACTCTATCTAGTAATAGCTTATACCATCCACAAATAGATAGACAAACTGAAAGGGTCAACCAATACTTGGAGGATTATCTGCACTGCTTTATAGCTGAGAACGCTTCAACCTAGGTGAAGTTTTTGCCTTGAGTTGAGTGGAGCTACAATATTGCGTAGCATTTTTCTATAAAAATGAGCCCATTTGAGACTGTGTACGGTAGTCGCCACCTTCCTTAGTAGACTACACCGAGGGTACTTCACCGATTGCCTCGATTGATGAACTGCTGTTTGCACGCACCGACCTACATGTGAACCTCAAGAATAATCTCCAAAGGGCACAGTTGCGCATGAAAAATCAGGTAGATACCCACCAGATAGATAAAGAATTTCAAATGGGTGTTATTACGAGCCCTTCCATATTTCGGAACATGTCGGGCCTGTGGCATATTGTTTGAGTCTTCCCAAATATATACACATTCACAATATTTTTCATGCGTCTCTGCTTAGGAAATGCCACGATGGTGCCCCTAGTTAGCCGATTGCATTACCGTAGGATGCCGTGGGATCACAACCCATTCTATTTCCTTTCCAAATTGTTGGCTTCTGAAAGATCCTTCAACAGTTCCTTATTCATTGGCAGTTCTAGTTAGCTGAAGAGGCCACGTGAGAGTCTACGATGAAATTCATCCAAGATTTTTCATCATTCGACCTTAAGGACAATATGTTGTTTGATGGGGAGGGTAATATTACTAGCCTTATTGCTACTGATGTAATCGCACTACCAAGTCAACTAGGGCTGAGGAAAAGCACCAGAATACTCTAGTCACCCCAAAATTCTGTGATTACATATAACACAATATCTTTTTTCCATTTTTCTCTCTTTCGGTATTCTGATTAACTAGTCCCCATTCTCGTTGTTCGGTTCTATTTAGGTTATAGGCCTTGATTATGGGCTGTAGGTGTGGTGGGCCGTTGGCTGTAGTTGTTTCGATTATAGACTTCACTAGTATATACTCACATGCTACTGTAATTGAAGGAATATAGAAAAAGATATTTCTCTTCCCAACTAAATTCTCTCTCTCTTCCTCTCATATCTCTCTCTGACTCCTTTGTCTAACTTTTCTCTCTTCTCTCTCAATTTCTTCTACTTCCCCCTATCTAAACTCCCCCTTCCCGTTTTCTTTCTAATTGTCGATTGAGTTGTGGCTGTGCGAAGCTACTGTGTAGATTTGGAGACGAATTGCTGGAGAAATTGTAACAATGTTAATAATATTATTGCGTCCCGGGCCCACGGTTGTCGTACGGATTAGGAAGCCTTCGGATTCCTAAGCGTGCGGCGGCTCTGGAAGAAGGGTCCAGTCTCCGTCTTTATAACCTGGACCTGCACAACACAAATAACAAACAAGAGGTCAAGGGTCCGGCAGGATTTTTCCCACCGAGGCCGCTCCGACGTTCAAGTCAGCAAATTCCCGCGGTAAACGAAAATGGCGCACGCTAAGGTGGTGCGCTGAGAAATGCTATGAAAGCGTAAGAGATGCTTGTGCCGTGATGCGGAGGATGCGATGAGCAGGTGGTGGAAGGCCTGCCTTCCTTGGTGCACCGCAACGGGTAGCTAACTTTCCCGTGATCTAAGCAGATGTTGGGGGGGAGAGCCGGTTAGCTATCGCCGATGGAAATAGTGTGATATCCGGTTCTGATTCGTCCCTTTTGTGTGGTCGATCGATTTGAGAAGAGGGGAGCAGTAGAGTATGACTTAGTCGTTTTGATTCCAGATTCGGAAGGAAGTAGCAGATGAAGACGCTGCGGGAAAAAAAAGATTGATCCTCTTCTCTGTGGGGTGTGAGGGCTCTTATACTCCTCTCCCTGTCGGACTCTTGGGCGCCAAAACGCCCGTTGCTTGGGCCACCGCGCCGCTGGTCACTGTTGTGGACCACCGGTCACGCCAGCTGTCCTTTTGCCGTGGCTGGCACGCTGCTGAGCGTTGTTGACCACACCTCATTTCTCCCTGAGCGGGGATTGGTTGGCCACCTGCAGACGGCAGCGGGTGCCTTTGGCGTCGCGCCAGCCACGCCTCTATTGGCTAGCCTTATCCGCCTGTCCCCGGCGACGCATTTAATGCGTTGCAGGTTTTCGTTGTCTGCCGCCAGCATGGGTTCGCGCCTTCCGTCCCTTGGGCTGGGCTGATTGTCCCGCGTCGGCCTTTGGTTCTCTCTTGGGCCGCGGCTTGCTTCGTGGGCTAGGATATGGGACCCAACACTAGCCCCCCATGCCTGGGCCGGCCAGTGGTCGGGCCTGGCATGTCCCCTGGGTCTATTTCCGTAGCCTCGCATCCTTCCTAGTGCCGCATCATCTTTTGTCGTTTTCTAAGCTCGCGCCTTCCCCAGGAGCTCGGGCAAGCATTTCAGGCACTGCCATGACCCGTCGCTTCGCTAGGCGGGATTCGCGTGCCTTGGGTTGCGTCTGACCAGCGATCTCCCCTATTGCCCGAAAGACGTTTGCTAGGCACCGTGTCTCATCAGGCAAGAGGGTAGCTGGCGTTTCACCCATAAATAGGAGGGCACCCAAACAAGTTGAGCTCATCCCTTGGCAACCATCGGAGTGACGATGAGGAGATCCTGGCATTCCCTGCCTTTAGCGGGTCCTCGAGAGGGAATTGGATGGATCAGCCGAATGCTTGAGGCCCTTGTCGAAGACTGTCGTAACCCTTGTTCTGCAGTTCGCCTTCTTTGCTAATGAGGGTGGCTCGGCCATTCCGCTGTCGCCGTGTGCTCCTTTTCGGGTTGTGGCCTGGCTGGCTCGAGCGGATCCTTGGAGGACCCCCGCGGGTACCTTCGCCTGTTAGGTGAAGGCTTTTGCAGGGGATCACTCCGCGGGTCACGCCAGGGCGCTAACCACGGAAGGACCGCGAGGTCAGTAGCCCTCCGCGGAAGCGGGGTTTCTTGCCCAACCTTCCCGGAGTGCCTTGCTGACCTCGGTGCTTCCCGGACCCTGGTGGATTGGACCCTTTAAACTTCCACCAGGGGATGCTCTGCGCCTCCAAACCAGTGCGCTCGGCGAACTACCGGCTGCTTCTGGCGCCGAGGTCTAACGTAGATCACGTTCGTCAAGCTCATCTCGGGCATGGTAGGGGAGCATACGGGGCTTCGCACCGTAGTCTTCTTTCGTCTTTCTCGTAGCCTTGCTGTTGTAGATCTTGTACTATGTAAGAAAGCATAGATTAATAAAAGAAGTAGCCTCTTTTCGCCTTCAATTTAATCTTGTCTTCGCGCGTCCTTTTCTGCCGCCGAGCGTTTTGCCCTGAGGACCCACGTGTTATCCTGTGGGAGCTCGAGGAGTTTCTGTTGACCGTCACATCTCCTGGTGTGGCCAGCGCATTTAATTCCCGCGCGGCCCAGAGATGTCGTTTCGTTTTGGGAACGCGCGAGCTTTCGGGAGCCTCCCTATGTGGAGAATCCTCATTGGCCATGCCTTGAATGCTTTCCGCCTTTTGGAGCTGCCGCCCTTTCGGGAGAAAATTCGCCTATTTAAACACGCCGCTTTCTCCCGAAATCTGGCACCTCTATGTACTTGCACATTTATCGGTAATTTGATCTTCCAGTGCGCATTTCCTTGCCGCGAAATCAATGGAGGCTGAGGCTGGCTAGGTTGCGGTCGGAGCTGAGGATGAGGCTTCGGCCAGAGGGAGTGGATCCCGTCTTGGAGCAGACTTACTTTGATGCTGTTAGGCTTTGCCAGAGGCTGGCTTCGCTGGAGGATCCAGGCTTCCGCGTGGGGGTTCTAGATCCTCGCAACTCGCTTGCCAGAACTCGTGATCAGTTGGTGGATTACCACGTTCAAAGCTCTTCTGCTGGCCACTGGGACCATTAGCCATTTTTGTCACTGTCGTGCTCTTCTCTTTTACTTGCAACCGTTGTAATGGAATTTTGTTGATATAATAAGAGTTGTCGGTTTTTCGTCCCGCTTTGTCCACCGAATTTTTTACTTCTCAGTTGCATTTTTTCGCTTTACGCTATCGTGGGCGTCTTCAGGGGCTCTACTATCGTGAGCCCTTATTTAATGCGGCGGCACCAGCATGGACCCTTGCCAGGCGGCTGAAGGGACGTGCCTGTTAGCCTGGCGCCTAGCTATCATTGCGAACGATTCGGATCCTGCGGTGCGCCGTGAAGCCACCACGTGTCCCAATCACCTGCGGCGATGCCGTTTTGGTTTCCCGCCTTTTGGCTTAGCGTCGCCTATTTAAACCGATCGAAAACAGCTCCCTCATCTTCTGCCGACTTCTTCTCTACTTGTGCTTGGGACTTTCGAGAGATAAATGGCGATAAAGAGGGAAAGCTCTTCTTCTTCCCATGCTCCCAGAGCCCCTCGTCACGGTGTTCACAACACCAAATCCGTCTTGACTGCTGGGAACGTCGCTACTCTCATAGTCGCTGCTCTCATCGGGCAACTATGGCAGAGAGTGGGGCAGCTAGAGGCCTGCTCACCGCCTTGGAGGACAGAGTCGCTAGGTTTGCCAGAGACATGGTTGGTCGACACTCTGCTTCGGAAATACGGGTGGCGTCGGAGGCCCGTTACTGGGATGGCATTCGCCTTTGTCGCAAGATCGCCTCCTTGGTAGCTCCCCACGTTCTTGAGGGCATTTTTCATCCGGGGAACATCGGGGTAGACGAGGCGTCTCGGCTGAGGAATTTCCACGGGGAGGCCGATCCTTCAAGTCTCCCTGACTAGTCTCTGTTTTCGTTGGTCGTTAGACCGCCTTTGTCTTTGTACTGTACTTCTTCTTTGTAGATGAATGAGAAGTGACCATTTTTCCTTTGTACTGGTATTTCCTTAATCGTGGGATGTAGCTTGCTTTCTTCATTTGCTTCAAATTGTGGGATTATGTTTCATGCTTGAATGCTAGGCTCTTTGGAGCCATCGTTGCTAAGGCCCTATCCAGGCGCCTTCTTGCGTGGTGCTCATCCTTTGTAAGAGGAGGTCATCTATGCTCACGCGTTTGGGGAGCTCGATCCGGTGGAGCGGATGTCGTCGCCAAGCCCCTGGGGTCACAACAAGGGTCAGCGCGGCCGTCAGGCCACGGTAACCGGACTCCTGGGTCTAGGACTCGGTCGCGTATGATTGCGGGAGGTGTGTCGCCCCTGCTCAAAGCGTTATAATCACCAAGTTGAGGTCCTAGCCCACGACCATTGTAGACTGAGGGTGCTCTCTTCTGTTTAAGAAGGTCGCCGCATGCCTGCAACTTTTTGCCCCCTAAGGTTTTGTTGGCCGCGGAGCAGGGACTCTGGGAGCCCCCAGGCCTGATGCTTTGACCGCACCGGTCGTTGGCGTGAAGCCCGTTGAATGGACCGCCTGGGTCCTCTATCCGAGCCTACGGCTGGCTGCCTCCGAGCTGTCTAGCACGGGGCTTGGTCTCTTGGTGGCCGCTTGGGCCTTTTGGCGCGGAGCCACAATGCGTAAGGCCGTCCCCAGGCCATCTGGCGTGAGGACGGGGTCCTGGGATGGTCGACTTCGTACCGCCTAGCGCTGGGCCAAGGATTGGTTTTACGAAGGGACATTTGTCCTCCCGACTTAGGGGCAGTCTAGGTCGTTTGATTTGAGAATGCAATGCGTGTCCTCAACTCACACAAATGAATATGCAAGATGATAGAAAGAGTGATTATGTTAATCAAAGATAAAGCTCATGTCCAAGCACTCATTATGATGCATGCGTGTGTGACTTACTTGGGTCGGCGTTGCATTATTGGTAGTATTTCTTTAAGTTGGCGGCATTCCAGGTCCGCAGGACCAGATTGCCATTTTGGGCGCGTAGCTTATACGCTCTGCTCTGGAGGATTGCAGAGACGAGGAACGGCCCCTCCCACCCGGGGGAGAGTTTGTTCCTGTTCGCGATCTTCCCCGCCTCCTCTACGCTCCGGAGGACCAGATCTCTAACTTCCAGTGGGCGCGCCTTTACTCGCTTGTTGTAGTACCGTGCGACCCGTTGCTGGTAGGCCGCAGTTCGTAGCCGTGCGGCGTCTCAAACTTCTGAGAGGAGGTCCAGACTTTCCCTGAGCCTCTGTTCGTTGGTGGCTAGGTCGAATCATTTGATCCGCAGGCTTGGCATTCCCATCTTTACGGGTACCACAGCCTCTGCCCCAAAGCAAAGGTTGAAGGGTGTCTCCCTTGTTGGCTCCCTCGCTGTTGTTCGATACGACCACAGCACTGATGGTAGCTCCTCAGTCCAGGAGCCCCCTGCGTCTTCCAACTTGGTTTTTATTCCATGCAGCAGTGTGCGGTTGGTGACCTCGACCTATCCGTTTGCCTGAGGGTGCGCCACGGACGTGTGTACCAGCTTGATGCGAAGGTCGCGGCAGTACTTCGTGAAGCGTTTGCCGGTGAATTGGGTTCCGTTATCGGTCACCACGACCTCGGGGATTCCAAAGCGGCAAACGATGCCTTGGCGGAGGAACTCCGTCGCATTTTGCTCTGTGATCTTGGCGAGAGGGACGGCTTCCACCCACTTCGTGAAGTAGTCAATGCCAACAATCAAGAATTTCCTTTATCCGGCAGCCATGGGTAGGGGTCCAAGTATGTCGAGCCCCCACTGCGCGAATGGCCATGGGGATTGGAGATAGTGCAGCTCGGTGTGCGGCTGGTGCGTCATATTGCCATGGACCTGGCAACTTTCACACTTCCGGACGAATTCCATAGTGTCTCATTTCATGGTGGGCCAGTAGAACCCCTGTCACATGACGTTGAACGCCAGGTTCTTTCCGCCGATGTGCGAGCCGCACAACCCCAGGTGCACTTCTGCCAACGCGTAATCAGCTTCTTCTGGGGTGAGGCACTTCAGGAGAGGAGTGGAGTATCCTCGCCTGTATAGCCTCTCATTCAGGACTGTGTACCATCCTGCCGTCTTCTTGATTCGCTTGGCTTCGTTGATGTCGTCCGGTAGGGTTCCCTCAGCTAGGAACCTTACATACGGTGTCATCCAGTTGTCCCCCGTGTTGACCAGTAGAACCTCTTTGTCTTCGGCGTCGATGCTGGGTGCATTCAGGACTTCCCTGGGCTCCCTCACGTACTGTTCTATAATTCTGGCGGCCGCGTCCCGGGCCAATCGATCAGCGCGTTCGTTATCCGATTTCGGGATATGCTCGATCTCAAACCGTCTGAATTCAGGGATCAGGGCCCTTATTTTCGCCAAGTACCTCACAAGCTGTGGGTTCGAGGCTTCAAAGTTCCCCTTCACCTGATTGACCACGAGTTCGGAGTCACTACGCACGACCAACGACCGCGCGGAACACTCCCTCACTAGTCGTAGGCCCGCGAGAAGGGCCTCATACTCCGCAACGTTATTCGTGGCTGGGAAGACCAGAGTAACGGAGTATGTGATCTCCATGCCCTCGGGCGTCCTCAGCACGACACCAGCTCCACTGCCTGCCTGGGAAGATGATCCGTCTACGTTCAGAGTCCACGCAGGTGGATCGTTGCCCTCCGTACTTCCTGAATCGCTGTCCTCTTCCTGGGCTGGCGTCGCCGCTTCGACGATAAAGTCCGCCAGAGCCTGTCCTTTCACGGCTGGCCAGGGCTAAAACTCCAGGTCGAATTCCCCTAGCTCGACAGCCCATTTAACCAGCCAGCCGGACATCTCTGGCCTTTGCAAGATCAACTTCAGCGGTTGGTCCGTCAGTACAACGATCCGGTGAGACTGGAAATAGGGCCGTAGCTTTCGCGCCGCACAGAAAAGTGCGAGCGCCATCCTTTCAGCGTGCGGATAGCGGGCCTCTACATCAGTCAGCACCCGGCTCACGTAGTACACCGGCCGTTGTCTGCCCTCGTGCTCCGCGACTAGTACCGAGCTGAGGGCGGCTGTCGATGTGGCCAGGTAGAGGTAGAGATCTTCCCCTTCCCACGGCGAGCTTAAGAGCGGCGCGTAGGAGGGGTAAGTCTTCAGTTCCCTGAAGGCTTCGTCACATTCTTCACTTCACTTGAACCCGTGCGATTTGGTGCCCCTTAGCGCCTTGAAGAAGGGCAAGTATTTCTCGGCTGACTTGGCAAGGAACCGCGAGAGAGGGGCTATCCGCCCGGCCAGCTTCTGGACTTCTTTTATGGTCCGCGGAGGGTTCAAGTCGAGTATGGCATTGATCTTTTCTGGATTAGCTTCTATGCCGCGTTGGGACACAATGAAGCCTAGGAACTTCCCAGAGGTCACTCCGAACGCGCACTTGACAGGATTGAGCTTCATTCCGTGCCGTTGGAGGACCTGAAAAGTCTCATCTAGGTCGTGGACGTGGTGGCTCGCAATTCTGCTTTTCACAAGCATGTCGTCGACGTACACCTCCACGTTCCGTCCAATCTGAGCTTCGAACATTTTGTTCACAAGGCGCTGGTACGTCGCGCCAGCGCTCTTGAGACCAAAGGGTATCATTTTATAGCAGTACGTCCCTTGATTTGTCATGAACGAGGTGTGCTCCTCGTCCTCTGGGTCCATCCGGATCTGGTTGTACCCAGAGTATGCGTCCATAAAGCTCAGGAGCTCGTGCCCGGATGTGGAGTCCACGAGCTGGTCGATCCTGGAAAGCGGAAAGCTATCTTTGGGGCAGGCCTTGTTTTACATCCGTGAAGTCGACACACATCCGCCACTTACCGCTGCTCTTTTTTACCAGCACGACATTGGACAGCCATTCCAGATACTGGACTTCTCTGATGAATCCAGCGTCGAGGAGCCTCTTCACTTCTTCCCTGATGGCGACCAACTTCTCGATGGAGTGGTTCCTCTGCTTCTGTCGAACTGGCTTTCGTCTCGTGTCAAGGCCCAACTTGTGGACTATGACCTCGGCCGATACCCCGGGCATGTCAGCGGGGACCCAGGCAAACACGTCAGAGTTAGCCCTAAGGAAGGTAATCAACCTGTTGCGCTCCGTAGGTTGAAGGGATCTCCCCACGTTGATGCACCGTTCCGGATCGGAAGGGTTAAGCGGGATCGCCTCAGTTTCCTCTCCGGACTAGGCCTATTGCATCGAGGTCTCGTCGCAGAGATCAAGGTCTTCGTTTGGGCTGCATGGCGCCACGGGGTTGACCTGGGACAGGTAGCAGGTCCGTCCCATTTCTTGGACTCCAAGGACCTCTCCCACGCCCCACGGGGTGGTAAATTTCACCTTCAGGTGCGGGATGGACGTTACAGCTTCGAAGGTGGTCAGGAAAGGTCTGCCTAATATGGAATTGTAGACGGATGGAATGTCCATGACGAGGAATGCCAGCTCTCGCGTCATGGAGCGCGGGTGTGTCCCCATCGTGACTTCCAGCCGCACTATCCCTTGCATGGGGACTGGTTCGTTGTCCAAGCCATATGAGGGTCCGCCTGCAGCTTTCATTTGGCTTCGTTTTAGTCCAAGTTTAAGAAACGCAGTGAGATACAAGAAATTTTGTGAGCTTCCATTATCAATGAAGACCCGTTTCAATTGGTAGTCATCACTACTAGCTGAAACGAGGGCCGATACAACAAGAGGGTCGGTATGGGGAGAGGTTACATGAGACATGTCGTCGCTGCTAAAGCTAATGACATCAGTCCTAACTCCTATCTTTGCCCGCTTGTTGCTGGAAGTTGCCTCCGGCTGCCCGCGCTTGGCATTTGCGGTGTCAATGGAGGAGACCATGTGGACCACGCCGGCCGCCGTGCGGGCTCTCGAAGGTTCGCAGGCTTCACCGTCGGAGGTAGCAGGTTCCTGCCCCGAACTCTTCACGAACCGCTTCAAGTGTCCGTGCCGGATCAGATCTTCGATTTCCTGCTGCTGGGTCCGGCAGTTCTCAGTCGAGTGCCCCAGACAGCGGTGGTACTAGCAATACTTCGTCTGGTCACTGCCGCTGGGACCCTTGGGCGTCTTTGGCCATTTGAAGAACTTCTCATCCTGGATCTGTATCAGGATGTTCGCGCGACTATCGTTCAGAGGAGTCAGAGAGGTCCTGCTGTAATCTTTCTTGGGCCCCGGTGGGGGCCGTTGCTGCTTTCACCGCTCCGAGAAGCGCTGGCTGTCGCTGTCCCTCTTTCTCCCGCCAGATGCTCAGGGGGCTTCCGGGGGCCGGTCCACTCGCTCGGGGCGCTTCACCTCGTTGTCCTCCTCGGTCGTGATGTATGCCCGGGCAATGGTCTCAGCCTCCCAGAAGGTCTGAGGGCGCTGGTGCGACAGGTGTTTGAAGAAGTCCCCCACCGCCAAAGTGGCGACGAAGGCGTTAAGCTTAGCTCGTCGGAGAGATGAGGGATCCGCCGCGCCTTGGTGATGAAACGGTCTAGAAACCGCTTCAGACTTTCATCTGGCCTTTGGCGGAGGCGGACCAGGTGCCAGGGTTGCCTCTCCTCCCTTCTGCTGGAGGCGAACTGGCTTAAGAAGCTATCAGCAAGCTCGTCAAACGAGCGTATGGAGTTCGGGGGGAGGCCATGGAACCAGAGCAACGCGTCACCTCTAAGGGTGACGGGGAAGCACTGGCACATCAAGGCCTCGCTTGCCCCTTGTAGAGAGAGGTTAGTGCGGAAGCAGTTGAGATAGTCCATTGGGTCCTTGCTTCCGTCGTATCCCTCCAGGACCGGCATCTTGAACTTGCTCGGCAACGGTTGCTTCCGCAAGTCCATGGCAAAGGGCGACCTTCGGAGGTTGGCGGAGGAGGGCGTGGGTTTTTCCCTATGTAGGGTGTCCCACAATACCTTGACTTTCTCCTCCATCGAGGGGTCCGTGGAGTCTCTTCGTGCATTGATGACGTCACGGAACTCCGTGTTGCCCTGGTGGTGTGTCCGAGCTCGTCTGGGATGGCGACTCTCCGCCTGAGTGGCGCGTTCGCCGTTGGAGCCTACAGCGGCTGGCCTCCCATTGCCGCGCGAGCTACGGGGTTTGCGCCCTTCGGGGCTATCCTCCTTGTCATCGTCGGCGGGATGGCTTTCTGCTTCATTCTGGCCGTTTTCACTTGGGGTTGCCGGGGCTGCGGCGCGGTCGAGTCGGTTAGCTCGCCTACTGCGATCGGCCTCTCGACGCCTTTCTCTCTTGGAGGTGAAGGCCTGGGAAGCTGGAGGGACAGTCTCGGGCCAGGCAGTCCCCGTGTTCTCGCATATAGCGCGGAGAACCTGCTTCATATCATTCATGTCCGCCGCCAGGCCGCGGACGTCAGGCTTCGGTTGGTCGTTTGTCTGATTCCCGACAGGGGGAACTTCACTTCGGGCGATGACTTCCATCGTTGGAACACTAGCTTGTGCTCGGGTGTTCACCATCGTTTGATATTTGAGGAACAAGGTGGGAAGGAGACACTTGGCTTTCTGTCGGTTTCCCACAGACGGCGTCAATGTTGCGTCCCGGGCCCACGGTTGTCATACGGATTAGGGAGCCTTCGGATTTCTAAGCGTGCGGTGGCTCTGGAAGAAGGGTCCGGTCTCCGTCTCTATAACCTGGACCTGTACAACACAAATAACAAACAAGAGGTCAAGGGTCCGACAGGATTTCTCCCACCGAGGCCGCTCCGACGCTCAAGTCAGCAAATTCCCACGGTAAAAGGAAATGGCGCACGCTAAGGTGGTGCGCTGAGAAATACTGTGAAAGCGTAAGAGATGCTTGTGCCGTGATGTGGAGGATGCGATGAGCAGGTGGTGGAAGGCCTGGCTTCCTTGGTGCACCGCAACGGGTGGCTAACTTTCCCGTGATCTAAGCAGATGCTGGGGGGAGAGCCGGTTAGCTATTGTCGACGGAAATAGTGTGATATCCGATTCCGATTCGTCCCTTTTGTGTGGTCGATCGATTCGAGAAGAGGGGAGCAATAGAGTATGACTTAGTCGTTTTGATTCCAGATTCGGAAGGAAGCAGCAGATGAAGACACTGCGGGAAAAAAAAGATTGATCATCTTCTCTTTGGGGTGTGAGGGCTCTTATACTCCTCTCCCCGTGGGACTCTTGGGCACCAAAACGCCTGTTGCTTGGGCAACCGCGCCGCTGGTCACTGCTGTGGACCACCGGTCACGCCGGCTGTCCTTTTGCCGTGGCTGGCACGCTACTGAGCGTTGTTGACCACGCCCCATTTCTCCCTCAGCGGGGATTGGTTGGCCACCTGTAGACGGCAGCGGGTGCCTTTGGCGCCGCGCCTCTATTGGCTAGCCTTTTCCGCCTGTCCCCAGCGACGCATTTAATACGTTGTAGGTTTCCGTTGTCTTCCGCCAGCATGGGTTCGCGCCTTCCGTCCCTTGGGCTGGGCTGACTGTCCCGCGTGGGCCTTTGGTTCTCTCTCGGGCCGCAGCTTGCTTCGTGGGCCTAGACATGCTTCATGAGCCAGGATATGGGACCCAACAAATATAAAAAAAAATTTAAAAGCCAATGCCCTGTCCAACCGCACCTTTGTATATGGCTTTCCATTAACTTTCTTCCACCATGTGAATTTTGGACTTGTGAATCCCAAATCTATCAACCCAAAATCATCAATCCATCCAGCAAATTTTGCACATTTTCTCGCGACATTGTTTGGCTTGAGCCTCCCCATTTATCGTCCAGGAATTTAATATAATTATTTTTAGTACTTTTATTTAAAACCATAAGTATAGGTTCTGATCCAATAATTGTAAAATTAAGAAGCAAATGCTGCTTCTTTCAAGGAAGAAACGGTAACCTCAAATTCATATCAAGGGC
>JAODPA010153412.1:0-14789 GCA_025585075.1 Nepenthes mirabilis
TTTTTATTTCAAAATCTTAATTTAGACGAATATTAGAATAATAATATTCGAAAAAAGCGAAAATAAATCACAAGGAAGGAAAGAGGGAGTTAAATGTGCCATTGCCTTCACCTGATATATTGAAATTCTTAATCCGAATGTTCCAAATTGAGTAATCCAGACACTTTCTCCCGTTTCTCTCTCTTCTATATCCTTTGGCCCTTCTTCCTCTCTTTTCTCTCTTCTCTATCCTTTCCACTGCTTGGAAATGCGGTGGAAGCAATTCTCGATCGACTCTTATAGCAGACCTGCGCTTGAGCTCGAGTCTAGCGGGGGTATCCCAAAATCGGCGCTAGCTAGGGCACACAAAAGCACTACGAGTGGGCTAGCTTCTAGAATCAGCACCTACCAGGGCACTAGGGTATGCAGCAAGCGGTTCAGCACCTGCCCGGGGCTGAGTGTACGACTCATCTGGTTGGTAATTTTTTCCTTTTTAACCTTTTTTTTACATCATGTGACCTCAATTTTAATTATTTTAACTTAGGTAATTATGTTTAACATTTGTTAAAACTCGATCCTTATAGTGTGTAAGGTTTGAGTTTTTAAATTATGATAATCATAATTAATTAAATTAATATAATTAAGGTCAAAAGAAAATAAAAAATTAGATTAAAAGAGTCAAAATTAGAACTGGATGGCTCGTGCTTGATGTAGTCCTGACACGCACCTAAAGAAGGCTCGAGTCATACTGGAGCACCGATACCAATTTGTATGGCACTCAATGCACACTCAAGTTATGCTCAAGTATTGATTCCAACAAACTCGAGGCATGAGTCACGCTCGAGTTACACTCGAGCTCTGATTTCCGTGGTGATGGCACTCAATACACGCTCAATTGGTGCTTGAGTGCCAGACTATTATAAAAAGCACTCGAACTCATTTTTAGTCATTTTCTACTGTAGTTTCATGAGAAAAGAGAAATATCGAAGGAGAAGAGAGAGAATAAAAGAGACAAGGCTTGAGGAAGTCCAATCCAAGTAATTTGATACTAGAATTTGGTAATTTTGAAGAAAAAGCAGGTGTACCTGAAAACCTCTTTCTTTTGTTATTGATTTTTGTTGATATCTTGGAGCATTTTCTTATCCAAATGCTCATAAATGTTTTCAAATTTGAAGTTTACGACTTTGCTTAGCAAGCTTGATTTCTCATCATTTTTGTGGCAAAACTTTATGGAAATCCTTGTTTAAGTCATTAACAAGGAAAAATATGTGCTGAATCCTGCATCGCATCACTTGTCATGCCTAAAAACGTGATTAAATAGTTTTTCATGCCTAAATTTCGTATGTATTATTCTTGTATAGTTGTGAATTGTTGAACCTATGCTCATACATATCAAATTATGTCCTATTTGTCTTGAAATACAACTAAAACTCCCTACATGTTTTGCTAAAAATTTTGAAGTCATGCATGCTGAATTTTGTTGTCGTTCTTTTAAATTTTGATTCTAATATGTCTTAAAATTTATGTAATATCTTCTCCATACTTTAAATTTAAAATACAGGTCTTGCATGTGCCGTTTAAATTTAAAATACAGGTCTTGCATGTGCCGTAAAAACCTATTTGTCTACTAATATCACTACATTTTACAAGTATATGCTGAATTTTTTACATATTGCACTGAATTTCTACACCATTGTTTTGCATGTCTGAAATTATAAGATTTATACTTCTTGCATGATCCAAATTCATATATAATATTCTACATATCTTAAACACTAAATGTAAGTCCTAATTTATACTAGAAATACACAAAAATTGCCTTGCATGTGATATATATAAACTGCAACAACAAATTTGAGTGTTAAGTTATTTTATTTTATTTTTTGTATTCAGCTAAGCTTTTCTGTACTATTCAACTTATCTCCATATATAATAGTTCAGCATATGTAAAAATTGACAAATATATATACAATATGTTTTCTAAAATACCATGGAAGAACCTGCATACTTACTGAATTATGCATCAATTTGCTAAAATTTGCTTAACTTGCTAAATTTTTTATGATACATGCTAATTTAGCATTGCACGTGTAAAAATCTCATTATGATTAAGTTTTTTTTTACAAAAGTTTTAAGTATGAAATTATATAATTATAAAAGAAAACTCTATAATTATGGCAAAAAATGATGAATCGTTCTCCAAATGGGTGAGAGTCAAAAATTAAGAAGTAAATTGTAGAATTTTTCTAAATTAAATATTGGACTATGGATTATGGTTAGTGGATAGTATATTATGACATACCTTAGTATATTATAGTAATATATCAATATTCGACCCTTTCATTCATAGGGTTAAGAAGTAGCATTTGATCCCGTCTATAAGGTTATATGTAGACGGCCTACCCTTAGGTTTTAAATAAGAGCGTATGGTTGTTGGTTGTGTGAAAATATATACAACCCAAGTTTCAATTATCTGCTCATTTGGTCGGTAAGACTTATCAGCCCTTATCCCTAAAGAAAATAAGAATTTAACCATGTTTTGATGATAAAAAGGTAATAAGATAAGATGAAAAAATCTGATAATATTATTATAAAAATTTCTCTACACAAGATTCATACATTTGTATCCGATCATGTTCCATATTCTATCTGACATGTTTTTATACGCAAGTATACATGTTTATTGACATATTATATGCCTTCTAAAGCTTTTGGCTTATTCTCTTATTGTTTTACTAATCTCCTCGGATGAGACGTACAAGTCCTTACCAAGTAACCAGGATTAAAGGATCGAGTTGATAAGAGAAGTTTAAATTAACAAATTAATGATGATTATTACCATTTAATAATTTTGGATAATTTTAATTGTATTATATTATATTCTGATAGTGTTTAGACTATGATCAATAGGTCTAATGTTGTATTTTATTTGATTAGACAGTTTTGGATGATATTAGCTTATATTTTGGTTATTCAAATGGTAGTATTATATTTTTCAAACAGCTTTAAAATGTGTTAAATAATGTAATTTGGCCATTGGATATGTTTAGATTGTAATTATGATATATTTTAGGCAATATTTAAGTTTAGATAGCTGGTTGTATCAGTATAAGATTTGTTGTGGTTTTATGTTATAATTTGGATATTATATGTCTATAATTTGGTATCAGGTTTGTGTTGTTGATGATTTTATTTTTGTTCGATCAAATTTATGGATATTTATTTGCTTCCACATATTAATATATATTGATTGTTGAATTATACAAGTATCATTCCTTACTTAAGATCCAATGTCGTGTAATTGGATTGGTGTCAAAGTCACACAATGATGTGGCACATTTTTGAGTCCTGTATATATTTTTATTTATTAAGATTGTGGTTGGTCGAGGTATCAATGTGAAATTCATGTCTAAAAGTATTAAATAGTTATTTAGTTAATTAATATTAATTAAGTGTTAAATTTCGGGATTGAAATCTAAGACGTGACAGGGAGCCCAGGGCTTGCAGGACCAGCTTTTTGCTCTGGGTGTGTAGCATGTACGCCCTGCTTTAGAGGGTCATCGAGACTGGGAATGATCCCTGATAGGAAGGAGAGTAATTGCTCCACCCGATAGTCTTGCGCCTATGGCCTCTACACTACGAAAGGTTGGGTTTACCACGTTGAACCAGCTACATGATTTGGATGCCGAGCTCTCATTGTTGACATGCGACCCGCAGGTACCGAGAGGGAATATCATTCGGCATGTTGATAGCGTCTTCTAGTATGAAACACCAGATGCGCATAGCTGAAGAATCTATTGCACCCAAGGGCATTCCAGCCTTTTGCCTATGCCGCACTGGGGATCTACGAGGCTCCGGAGGCCTGGCAAATCATAAAAGTGATCCAAGTGGAGCAGCGGATCAAAATTTCAATTGTGGAGCTCTAGGCTTGGTTCCCTAATCCTAGGAGGAGATGGTGACGACCAGATCTCCATTACGAATGGTGACCTAACTTGGTCGACGAGATGATTGCTGGTGCTGTATGGAACTTCTTTCTGTGCAGGAGACCTCTTGTAATCGTGGGAGCGATCTAGATTTTGCCACTCTGGGCCTTCATCTCGCATCTTATAACTTGGTCGGCCCTTCGGCCAAGGCCCTGTCCCTCGTGGCCACCCAGGCCATGAGGTTATCAGGCCATTGGATCTTTTCAAGAGGCTATCCTTTTCTCCCATAATTCTTTTTAGACGCTGAGGTCTGAGAGTTAGAGGGTGAAACCCTAGCATTGTACCTTCAGGCAGATACTAATGATCTGGGTTTGCTAAGAACACAGCTCAGCTTTGGGTAGTGAGCGTCTGCATCTCAGGGGTTGGTCTTCGTCATGACTACCTGCGAAGAGATCATGGCCACGAGAGATGATGTCTATGGTGGGTAAGCGAGCTCGTGCCTTGACATTAGCTGTATCTTCTCTCATAGGAGTGGCAGTTAAACTTTTTAGTCATTCTGACAAATAGTGTCAATGATACATCCCGGGATCTAAATTACTAAACAAATTAGGGAGTCACTTAATCTTTTTGGTAGGTCGAGTTGAAGTGGGTCCAATTTTTATTACTTTGAACCTAAATCTTGTGCAACACAATTGACAAACAAGAGATCAAAAAACAGTGGGACTTGATCCCCGATATATTCTTCAATATTCAAATTAGAAATCTTCCTTAGATATATAGAAAGATGGAAGGATGTGTAAAAATGATGTGTAGATGCATACATTTGGGTGATTGAGTGTTTACAGATGATTGAATTTTAATGAGTGCACTCAGTTGGGAAGCAATTTTGAGATAGAGGATAGAATTCTAGTGAATTCGCTCAACTGAAGAGTAGCTTTGATATGGAGGATTGAGCTTCAACGGAATGCTCGGTTGGGGAGCATCTTAGAAACATGGAGGACTAAGTTTTGATAAGTGTGCCCGGTTAGGAGGTAGGTTTGAGAGATGGAGGATTTAGCTTCAATAAGAGCGCTCGTTAAACTCTTCTTTGGCTGCTAGTGGAGAAGGCTTCTTTTGCCTTATTGTGCAAATTAACCAATTGGTCAAGCGGTGTGAGAGTTCGGAGTCGGCATGGTACCAACGCAGTCATGAGCCTGGATCGAAGTGTTGCTTTGAAATCGAGAGACGCATCTGTCCTGGAACAACCCTCGAGCTAAATGAGAAAAGAGAAGATGAGTATGCTCCAAATGCTTAGACATGGTCAGGTCGTTTTTGTGGAGTCAGCTCCTACTTAATTGGAAGGAGAGAAGCCACTTTTCTCGTAAAAATGACGTGGTATTTATAGTATTGGAGTCGGTTCAGCCTTCCATGATCCTAATAGTTGGCGACAGGTGTTCTCATCGTCCTTTAATCTCTCGTTTGTCAGTTGTGTTGTATAATATTTAAATTCAAAATAATAAAAATCAGAACTGCTTTAACTCGACATACCTAGAAGATCAAATGGCTCCCTGATTCGTTTCATAATTCAAATCTCAGGACATATCAAACGAACAAATAAGTCAAGCTTGTGTTTGTTTAAATTTAATTGATTAAGCTCATGAGCAATTTGATTATACTTCTTTTTATGGACTATTAAATAGACTTTTTTATGAGCTCATACATAATTTTGATATGATCTTATCAATAAATTCATACATAGGCCTTTTAAAGACTCATTGATAGACTCGTATATGAGCAAACGAAACGAAACTCGAATTCAGCTTGTTAATGCAAAATAAAACCAAAACAACGAGTTGAATTTCACTCTACCAAATTTTTTTCAATCAGAACTTAACTAAAGAAAATAAGTCCGGTTTAATACCATTTTTTAGAATGAAAGGCTAAACTAATCATAAAGATAGCCTAAGTCATCATAATTTAATTTGTTTTTCCTTAAATACTGAATAGTCATTTATTCAAAACCAACCAATTAATTTTGATATCTCAATCTCATGAGAAGTGGTACAAGTCGGGATTATTGAACGCCTACTCCTACCAACACTTGTGGATTCTTTTCTTTCATTTTGTTTTTGATGCATATTTGAGATTAGATGCGATATGAATATTTTTCTAATGATTTAGATATCAGGATAATTTGAAACCAGATCATTCTATTTTTTTGCACATCACAGAGGAACACAAGAAGTGAAAAAAAAAAAAAAACGCAAGAAGATTCTCCCATTGCATCCCTCTAACTCACAAGTGGGTATAAATATTTTAGTTGACTAATATAATTAAAATGGTATAAATACAATAGCAAAGAGATGAAAAATACTTACTAGAATTGGTGAGTTTGGAGCCATTATGTAAGTGTGTATTCATGCAGCTCAAGTGAGGAAATCATCCTAAGGGCCTAAGTTGGCCTTGGGTGTGATATTACTGCCAGGGACAAGCAAGCCAACCCAGTTAGATGTAATGTTCATCCAAAATTGCTTCTTGGTCAACATGCTATAAGGGAGTATTTGGCTTTATGCTATTGGGGCCAACCTTCTACTGAGAGTCTTATTAGGGGATATATCCTCGGCAGGTGGTATGAATTCTTTCTAAGTCAAAGATTTTTCTCCGTTAAACTGTGATTTTGCAAGACAAGTTTTCGATTATCTTTTCTTAGGTTGTATTTTGTGAAGATTTGGCTCTTTTGTTAGAAGTTTTATGAGCTTTTAGCATGCATAATTCAAATTTAACTTCAATCTTTTAAAATTTTTATTTATTTACACATAATTAAGGTTCTCTCTGATAAAAAAGAAACATTAAGGACATTTTATAATTAACTTTTCATCTTTTTATAGAAGACACTTGTTGGTAATAAAGTTTCCTAATAAATGGCGGTTATTGTTATTTTTAATCTGACAAATGGGGTAAATTTCTATTAAAATCCTTTCACGGCATAATATTTTATTCAAATTTTTCGAACACCTTTTCAGTTGATTTTATGGCTTGGCTTCACCTTACGGATTGGTCCAATTACATTGAGTTATTTTTTGAATGTGAATCCATGGGGACACCTTAAATCCGGTTAGCAATTTTGTAAATTTGGCCAAGTGTTTTCTTGCCTTGCATCTTAGCTTGGCTTCAAGTAAGCCTCCTCGTTCTTCAAGCTGCTTCACCATCTGACTAACATCCTCAACCTCGAGATGACCCTAAGGACTAGCTTGATGTTAGAGCCAATTCAGTCTTACGCCCAATGTCCATTTTTTATATCACTCCGGCCTTGAATAGCAGCAGTTGAGCTTTTAGTTGCTCAGCTCCATATCTTGCATGTGGGCCTACTTAGACTGTCATCTTATGAATCTTATTTCTAAATTGGCTATTTACAAACTTAATGGATAGTCCTATTTATATAGATTTAAATCGTACTGTATTTTTAGTAAATATATCAATTTTATAATAATTTTTTTTCTCACATATACATTAAATCATAAAAAATAAAAAATTTCATATAAATCCTCTATTAAATTTAATGTTGTTCTTTGAGTGGTTGGAAGAAATATTGTTTGACGAAGAATTTATAAAGAACAATGATTTTTTGATAAATGAGGCAGAGCAATACTTTAAAATGAGCAACCATGCCACCTTCTACGTCCAAGCCATCAAGATTTATACTTCCATCAAGGGAGGCCTAGAAAAGGACACCTTGCGTGGGCTATTTTGCCTCTTGGTATCGCAGAGATGGCAATTATCTCCTTAATACTTTATCAACTTTATCTCTATACCAATACAATAGGCTGCAAAGCTTTTAAAAAAATCAGGGTAGTTTTTTTTTTCTTTTGATTTTTGATATTTATTTAAACAAAAGTCAAATATAAATAAATAAATAATAATATTTTACCTACTTATTTTATTGAATGAAAGTTTTTGATCTACACAATGTGAGGCTACTTTTGTCTCTGAATCCAGAAATATGGCTGAGGTTGGCATACGGACGACGAGCCCATTGCCAAGTTCAGCTCTATGTGGCCCGGCTCATTCGCTCACAACAGGACCGTCCGCCATCTTGTGACCAGTGAAAGTATGAGCGCCAGAATTCAACGGCGGCTATAGATTTTCTCCCAAATTCCAATGCACGGACAGCCGCTCTGCCTAACCGAAACTGCCGCCCTCAAAGGCCAAAATCAGATCTTAAACCACGCCTCTCTGCCTCCACCTCCGTCTCTGTCTTAGTCATATCCTTTAGACAACAGCAATCGAGCAAGCCGAGAACAATGGCGTCCTCAGCGCGCCAAGAGAATGTGTATATGGCGAAATTGGCAGAGCAAGCCGAGAGGTACGAGGAGATGGTGGAGTTCATGGAGAAGGTCGTTGGAGAGGTGGAGAACGAGGAGTTGACTGTGGAAGAGAGAAACCTTCTGTCGGTCGCTTACAAGAACGTGATTGGCGCCCGCCGGGCGTCGTGGCGCATCATCTCATCGATCGAGCAAAAGGAGGAGAGTCGAGGGAACGAGGACCATGTCTCCCTAATCCGAGGCTACAGATCTAAGGTCGAGAAGGAACTCTCGTCGATTTGCGATGGCATTTTGAACCTACTTGATTCACGGCTCATCCCGTCGGCCACGGCTGGGGACTCTAAGGTGTTTTATTTGAAGATGAAGGGAGACTATCATAGGTATTTGGCCGAGTTTAGGATTGGTGCCGAGAGGAAAGAGGCTGCTGAGAGTACTCTCACTGCCTACAAGTTCGCCCAGGTTAGCTGCTTTCTCCCACTTCATTTATCTGTGCAATGGAAGATTTTTTTTCCTTTCTTCTTCTAATATAGGTGTAATAATTACCTTCTGTTTGAAAACTCATCGGAGAGGATCTGTTAGTCTTATAGGTTTTAGTGGAATTTAAGTGCCTCCTCTATGTTTTTAATCCCGAGATATTTCTCTGGGTGCCTGTTTCTTGCGAATAATTTCATGCTCACTCCTATTGGTCTCGATTGCTTCCTACAGCAGGGAAATGTCTTAAGCGCTGCTTCTTTTTTAGATTTAGAAGCGGTAGTGCTTTTTGGAATTTGTTTGGTTGATTGTTTGGCATACGTTTTTGCAAGTGACATCTACAACCATGCGTTTGGGGATTTGAAACCGGTCATGAATCTCCGTCTAATAATTTAAACAATGGTTTTTATCGTAGTTGAGATTGTTGCGAGGAGATCCTTGTGCCATTGATGGGAAAATTTTCTGAAGAGATTGTTCCTTCATGCTGTATACTTGGTGGCCTAATGCCGTAAGAGTTTGAATCCTAAAATCCCTTAAAAGTTATTATTTCATCCGGGGCTGTGCTATGTTAACGCTTCAACCCGGAGAGGATTGGATTTTCTTTGTGTGAAATCATTCCTGTACCTTCACCAAAGGCTTCGGCTCTTGCGATGCGTGGATCCCTGTGGTTAGAACCTTGAAAAGGGTGGGGGATATGATAAAGTAGTGGCCATTCCTCTCTTACAGCTAGGACCTTGGTGATGATGTACGCGGGACTCATAATATTTGACTTTGTTTGCATTTCATTGTTTTCTGAAAAATTTCCTTGGACACCTTCGTTTTCAGTTTGCTAACTGATTTCATCACACTATTTGTGCATTTTTTGTCGAAGTAATCATAATATGTATTGTTTGCAGGATATTGCAAATACTGAGTTAGCTCCAACTCATCCAATCCGTCTTGGGCTTGCTCTTAACTTCTCTGTGTTTTATTATGAGATTTTGGATTCTGCTGACAGAGCTTGCAATGTCGCTAAACAGGTAAATCGGAGATTTTGATCTTCTTGTGATGTTTGGGTTATAGTATAATGAATGGATTTGTTATCATTCTAAGTTGTAATTCCTGGTTTATTTTTAAATGCATTGAACTGCAGTCAACATTTGCATTTCATTGTTTTTATACGGTGGTTAGGCCTTTGATGAAGCCATAGCTGAGCTTGACACTCTAGGGGAGGAGCATTACAAAGATAGCACCTTGGTAATGCAACTTATTCGTGACAACCTTACACTTTGGACCTCAGACATGCAGGTTGAGGGTTTGCTCCTCTCTCATTAGCTTGTTGCTTGTTTCTCCGCTTTTGACTGTTATCACAACATAGAAACTTTTGAGAAGTTAATATTAGTATTACATTGGCTTTAATTCAGGATGATTCCACCGATGAGATTAGAGACGCATCAAAGCCTGAAGGTGACCAGAATTAATGGGTAAGTGATGACCTATCCTTTGGTTGTTTTTAGAAGGATGATTTTAGGTTCTCATTTGGAGCTGTAATTCTTTTTCATTTTCAACTGTGATGTTTGTGAATGTTTAATTGAATGATTCTGGCATATCATTGAGCCTCTAACTAATACTTGTCAAATTCATCTTCTGGTGGTTTGTCTAGCTGATGTTCCCGTGCAACTATGTATTTTTTTCCACGTGTTCGGCAAATGTTTAGAAGAGCATTTGCAAGTGTTGTTCAGTAATTTGGGTACTCCTCCCTTCTCATCAGTAATCCACATAAATTCTCAATTTTTTAGAAACAGGCCTATTTGATCATGATTTTTATTACCGTCATCATTATTTCTTTCTTATTATCGGTCTTTTGAGGATGCCCTCGTAGAAAGGTCACTCGATGTGAAATCACATGTTATAAACACTGATAACAACGATAGAAGTAGACGGTGATTTGAACACTTGCTCGATATCTCACTAAAGAAAAGGAGATTTAAAAAATTTAAGATTGGCCATACTACAGTGAAACAAAGTACCTGGCAACTTGGTAAAAAGAACATCCAGTGTAAGGCGATTATCTACAAACAAAACTACCAAAGCAACTTCTTGTCAGTTTGCGTACAAGCAGCATGCAAAAAAGAACTATGAAGCTTTTTGTCTTCCATTTATTTCTAAACACGTATGTTAGACTGAAATATCCTTCAAATAATTCTAGGAGTATTGTTATTGATTTAAGATAAATATATTAATAATTTTATATATAATGAATGGGTAATCAAGACAAATATAATTAGAGATGAAAATAAAAAATAATTATTAATAAAAATGTCCAAAGCAATAGTGGAGGATAATGTACTCATATGTAGTGAATGTTGAAATAAGAATTGGAGCTTTAAAGAATGATAGGAGTCTTTTTCTTCTTATTCTCTCACTTTTTCTCTCAAATTCTGTTGCCGAAGGATTGCAAAACTTATATGATGAATGAACTAAAAATCATACAAGGTTTTATCGCAATGTTAGTGCATGTGTATCAGCCCTTTTGTTTTATGTACTTGTGTACCTCTTAGTCACGCATAAGTAGTGCTCATTCTACCCACAAAAATGTATTTTGTTTAAATAGACCTTATACAAACCATTAGTGAACAACATCGCTTAAGCAACCTTCAAACGAACTTACCTGACCTTGCTTGGCCACTCTACATGCAAAAGAATCATATGTATAGTGGATTGGAAATCATAAGGGAATGACCCAATGAACTTTTCCTCATGACCACTTGAGGGCCATCACCATCCTAGCTATCTTTGAGTATGATTCAAGCTTTCCTTGTTGCAACACTTAGTTATCATGTCCAACCCATATCACCGGTCTTGACTTCGTTGGGTATGAGTAATTCCAAATCAATTATATCATACATTAATGTGGTTTGATTTGAAATAAAATTATAAGTTCTTACAAATATGAATAGAGCTTTAATTGTCATAAATCAATACATATCGTTCTTGCTTGAACCAAGTTTTCGAATAAATTTTCTCATCCACGATATTTCTTTACTCGTTTCTGTCACCATAATAAATTTAGTTTTGGTAGTCGAGAGTGTAACACATATTTGTAGTCTTAATTGTCAAGACATAACTCCTTTTACAAATATAACCAAGTATCTCGAAATAGATTTATGAGAGTCAACATTGTCTACTATATAAGCATCTATGTACTCGACCAAAGATTGCTTACCAGTGCCATAGTATGAATAAATCTTGAAAATATCTCGAAAATATTTTAGTATCCATTTGATTGAGAACTAATTCTCCTTTCTGGGATCGAAATTGAATCGACTAATGATTCCAATTGTATAAGCTATGTTCAGCCTTATATACACCATCACATACACAAAATTTTCAACAGTCAAAGAATAAGGAATGTCTCATATCGATTTTTTCATCCATAGAAGGACTTTACCAAGTTCTCAACTTGAAATTATTTGCAAGCAAAGTGTTTATTGATTTGGATTTCCCCATGTTAAAATCTTAGTACCTTTTTTATGTTAGCCTTTTTGGAAAATCGTAAGTATGTTTGCTTTCTAGTTGCGAATAATTTTTATGCAAAAAATTTGTCTCATCGGTCCTAAATCTTTTATAGCAAAAGACTTCTAATACTTCTTCAATTCACTAATCTAGAAGGTATTATATTCCACAATAAGTATGTCATCAATATAAAGTAAGAGGATAACAATGTCCTTTTTCGAGAACTTTGTACAAAAACGTAATAGATTAAAGTAGTCTTTTGGTAGCCTTACTTCATCATCATCGATTTGAACTTTTAGTATCATTGTCTAGTGACTTGCTTTAGCCTATGAAGGTTCTTTTTAAAGCGGCATACAAAATACTCATTTCATTTAATTAGAAACCCCTCCAATTGGACCGTATAAATTTTCTACTCAAGATTACTGTGGAGAAAAGACGTGTGCACGTCTCGTTGTTGCACTTCTAAATTAAGGTTCACGACTAGTATGAGAACAATTCAAATGAATGACATCTTCACAACGGAAGAAAATATTTCCTCAAAGTCAATGCCCTTTCTTTGGTCAAATCTCTTCACAATCAATTTCACCTTATACATTGATTGAAGGTTGTTCTCTTCAAACTTTAAGGGAAAAACCTGCTAATTCTTCAATTCTTTTTTGCTCTTAAATAATTTGGTGAGCTCAAAGATATTATTCTCATCCAAAGATTTCATCTTATCTTACATGACACCCATTCAGTCCATCTTTTGATCATTCTCTAAAAATTCATTGAAATATTTGAACTTTTTACCATTAGTAAGTAATAGATACTCATTGGTTGATAGGCATATAGACGGACATCAATCTACCATAGATCATTGGAGTGAGATGGTCAACATAGGCTTTGGATGATGAACAACATCATCATGAGTCTCATTATCGATATCATCATTTGCCTCATCAAAGATGGGAATATCATAGTGTCTATCGCATTCATGATCACTCCAACTATCATTGTCAACTTGAATTGGCATCGGTGTTAAGGGTATAGAATCTGTATTGCAAACGTGGTGGTTGTCGTAGGAGATCACATTTTTTGATTTGTCAATATCTTCAATGGTATCATCTTCAACAAACACCACATTTGTAGGTTTCACAAGTTTTTTCTTTATTGAATTATAGAATCATTAGCCAAATTTATTTTCTCCGTAACTGAGAAAAATATATCGCCTTGTCTTTATATCAAGTTTAAACCTTTCGTCCCTATAAATATGGCCAAAGGACCTACATCCAAATATGCACAAGTAATCATAGTAAAGCTCCCTTCTGAATTGTACCTTGTTAGGTAAATTGCCATTTAAGGGACCATTCGGAGAAAGATTAATTACATGAGTCATTCCATTCAAAGTTTCCTCTAAAAATGAGTCAGGAAGTTTCGCCTATGAAAATATATATTGAATTCTCTCAATTAATGTATAATTCATCCTCTTAGCAAAACCATTCAATTGTGATATCCTCGGTGGGGTCTTTTGGTATCATATCACATGCGAACGATAATATGTGTCAAATGATCCAACATATTCTCTTTGTGATTGCAAATGCACTTTAGTTTCTTCTTCATTTGCTTTTCAACTAAGGTATAAAATTGCTTGAATATATTAAGTGTTTCATCATTTATCTTTAAGAAATATACTCACCATTTTTTAAAGTAATCATTAATAAATATTATAAAATAAAGCGCACTACTAACAGTATTTATCTTGAAAGGAACATATATATCGGTATGCATGAGCTTAAAAAAATCCACCTTCTTCGTTGATTAGTTTTTATAGAATGGAACTCTTGTTTATTTCTTTGCCATACAATTAGAACAAATCCTTAACTCCACATCCTTCACTTCTAGAAGAATTTTCTTCTTTGCCAAATAATTGAACCCTTTTTAACTCATGTGGCTAAGCTGCTTGTGCCATAGGTTGGTGAACTCTTCACTCTTAGCTGCATACACATCTTCATTTGAGACCAAAGCTCACAATACGTCCAAGCTATAATGTCTTATTTTTAATAATGAATTATGCCATCATTAATATAATTTTTAATTAATTTGAAAAGTAATCATATAATAAAAATTTAAGAAAAAAATATATAATTTAGAGAATCAAGTCTAGTGCTTAGTGGGTGCCTATCTTCAAGCTCATGTGTATTTTTAGGACAGAAGAGGTGTACCTAATACATACCTATGGGATGCTTATGCGTGTTTTTGGGTAGAATGTTGGCATCTCAACCATGCCTGATGCATGGCTCATGAGTAAATAAGGCAAATTGAAAATGCTTGATGCAACACTTATATATCAATTGTATTATAAAAGTATGCCTATGTACAACGTCAATCATTTTGTGGGAGAAAAGGGAGATAAGAAATAGAAATAGAAGAAGAGAAGAAGATGAGGAGAGAAAAAGAAAATTTTAAAATTTTTAGTAGTCAAATTTGTTAGATTAATGTAAGTATTTTTAAGCTCAATTTTTGCTTTATTTTAGAATTTTAAATATGGTTTTTTCAAAAATTTTGAAGCTTTGTTTGGTTTTACCAAAAATTTAAAGGATTTGTTCATTTTTTACAAATTAAGTAAATATTTTAAAATATA
>JAODPA010153423.1:0-14788 GCA_025585075.1 Nepenthes mirabilis
AATTTTTATAAATTTAATAGGCAGTAATACAAATATAAGGTTAGTTATTATAAGATGAATATGCAACATTAGTCAAAAAATTATAAGATTTTATTTGAACCAACTCTGAAACTTATTCTTGTTTAAATTATAAAAAAATGTAACATGATTGGCCGATAACTATTCCAGTGTCCAACTAATTCTCTTTTTAATAAAATTAAAATAATGTGTAGTTAGTCTATATGGTTTGAGTCATGACCCATGTGACCATTGCAAACATGATCGGCACAGCAGCACATGGGTCGGCTATCCCAAAACCTGACAAGAGCTATAGTGTTGAGTCGTGTTTGACATGGCTTAATACTATTCAAATTAGGCCATGTTGGCCAGACTCCTATTAGCATAGTCCATTTTCCACCTCTAATTATCGAGGACCTACGTAGGGACAATGAGCATATCCTTCATTTTAACCCAAAAGATGAACAATTGTAGAGGGATGATGTTGGGGGCTGATGCTCGGACTTCACCATGTCCACTTGGTCAGATCTTGAGCCCTTTGGAACTTCCATTGTTCAAGGAGGCTTTGAGGTCAGTCAATGGGATGTTAGAATTATCCTAAATATATTGACTTATATTTAATAAGTTACTAAAATAATATGATACAAACTCAATTCAAGAATAAATTGAAGCTTGTATTGAAATTGATAATTGAAAGTGGAAGGATGAAAGATGACATAAAGAAAATCACTCAGCATTTGACAGTTAATTTAGAAAATTACTCATCTAAAGATTCAAAATTATTTACCAGCAAGAAGACTAACAACTCATTGATTAAAAAGATGACTCAATAGGTTAAATCTAAACTCAATCTACCTAAAACTAGATAGGTATAATCCTTAAATAAGCAAATACATCATTAATTTTCCAAACTAATTAGTCGAGGTCTTAATCTTCTCATGCAGCTTGGAGGTCTTAAACTTCTTGTGGCTTGGTTGTAGGTGGCTGAAACAAGGCATGGTCATCATGGGGAGAAGGTGGAAGCATGCTTTGTGGCACTTTAAGTGGTTCAACATAATTAATGAATTCCATGAATGAGGGCTAGCCAAGCATGGGGAATGAAGAAGCATGCCTAGTCTTGGATGTACCACTTCATTAATGTAGGTTGTTAATCCTCCATCATCCTCCTCATCTTTATAGAAACTCATCCTTGAGTTATCTATTGGGATTCAATCTGGACATATAATCTGATGCAATGGAACAAAACCCGAATCCCTTGTCAAACGTAATTATCAAACTCGTAAGTATAAAAAATATAATAATATACAACATTTTTATCATGAAAAATTTTTTTCAACCAAGAAAAAACTGCAAAACAATTCTGAACAAATTTACTGTAATAATAATAGTGTTGGTTACAAATAATCCCATTCAAAAGCCCTTCACTATAATCTCGAGTGAAGAATGGTTGATTACAACGATCTCAACATGCTAACAACTCATAAGAGAAAATATAATAAAAAATAAGAGCAACCAAACGAAATATATCATAGAGATCCACTCCAGAATAATATTCTCGACCTTAGCGAAGAATGAAACTCAAATCAGATATCAACCGGATGCTAAACATTTTCTTTTTTTCACCTTTTCTCTTCTCCCCTTCTGTGCAATGCTCCTTATATGAGAAATTGACTTCGAAATATCCTAAAAATGCATCAAGAGCATTTTTATACTACAACCCGTGCTTGAACGCCTGCCGGGCATGCCTTTGACGCGGGCGCTACTAGAACGGCTTGAGTGACTGTCAGGCGCCCCTTGGGCACAAGCGTCACTAAAATTGGTGCTTGAGCCTTTGTCACGCTCGCAAATATTGTAATCCGCACACCTCTACTGACCTTCGATCTACTCTCATACGAATATCGTACAACCATTTAATATCTTTTGCTATTTGGATAACCTTTCATCTATTATGATACCTATAAGAAAGTGACTAAAACTCAATATTGTCATGAGAATGAGTGTTTGAAAAGGTGGCTTGAAGGTCTTTTGCAAGTCAGTTTCGCAAACCTAGAAGTCTTCAATGGGAGCTGTGCCTTTAAGTTGATCCAGGGTTGAGTTTAATTGTCATGATCGATTGTGATGGTGCAGGAATGAAGTATAATGAAATCTCGTGAGGAGGTGGCAGTGGAATGTTGGGGTTTGAAACCCAAATTCACACACAGTCTAGATCCAACATAGCGGAAAATCCAAACCCCCCGTTAGTCAATAATCACAAATTTAGTGGAAACAAGGAATAAGAAAATATATACAATATTTTTAACGTGAAAACCTTTCTTAAGTCGAAGGAAAAATCCACGGGGCAAACTTTGAAAGCAAATCGACTATGTAAAATCGGTTATAAAAACCCTCGAGATAGAATATCCGCTATACGCTCAAGACAAAATAAGAAAAACCATCTCCAGAGTAAGGAAACTCTCATTTCCTTTTATCTCTCTATTTTTCTTCTCTCATTTCTCTCACTGGTGGTACCCTCTTCTTTGATTTTACAATTATAGTGGTAGACAGTGAACAACGAGAGCTTTCTTTCACACTTCTGCTCCATTCCATTCTCATTCTATGTTCTACTGCAGCTATTACCGCTACTACCTTCGTCTATTGCTCCTGCCGCCGCTATTGCTTTCACTTTCTAGCTTGCCACACCACATGCTTGAAGCACCTGGTGTACTCTTTATAAAGACCCCGGCGCCAAATCCATCTGTTCATCTGGCCCAATTTTTGTAGATGATTTGTTACACCAATCTTGTCTTTTCCTATAATGTTACCAGTTTTTGCGCTTCCCAAGACAGGCATACTCTGCAGGTTAACCACTTTGCTTAAATGATGCATGTCCTACTGGTCAGCTACTTGTTTTGTAAAACTTACCAACTCTGGCTCTTGGCATCACCTTGCATAAGCACTCTGAAAATCCACAGATTTCCACTCTGTAAATCCACTTCGGATTTGCACCGCTAAATGCTACTCCGACATTTGCACTCCAAAAATCTACTCCGAATTTCCTCTCCAACAAATGCCATTCCAGCATTTTTACTCTAGAAATTCACTCCAAATTTTCTCTCTAGCAAATGCTACTCCGACATTTGCACTTCGAAAATCCACTTCGGATTTCCATCCTGCAAATGCCACTCTGGCATATGCACTCTAGAAATCATCTTCGGATTTGCTCTTTGGAAAATTCCACTATGGATTTCTAACTCCGAGATTTTCCTTCTCCGGTAAACGGTCTTCTTCAAGATTTGTCTTCTCCAGCAATTGGTCTTCCTTCGAGATTTGCCTTCTCTGGCAAATGGTCTTCTCCGATATTTGCCTTCTTTGGTAAATGGACACCCAGAGATTTGCTTACTTTGGTAAATGATCTTCTTCCGAGATTTTCCTACCAAACAAACGGTAACTCTGAAATTTGCCCACCCGGCAAATGGTCTTCTTCGATTTTTACTGCAGCAAGTTTGTAACATTCCGAACATCGTACAAAACCTGTGTGATCTTCCGATGACGCTTCCATTTATTGAGTCACCCACAAGAAACTGACCAAACCTAACAAACTTCCCCTCACGATCTTGTGGAAAACTTTCTCATTTACCCGGTGACCATCATCATTTGCCTTCTGGCAGCTTTCCCTCAACTGGAATCTCGGTGTTGGCTTCCGTAAATCTGAATAATACATTCTTCCGCTCCACTGAACCTAGAGTAGTCCAACTCTTTTTCAACTTCTTCCCTGCGGTCGAATCATCATCCCTTGCATTCCGCCTTCACCACCTTAGCTCCACCCTTGGCCTTGTTGGCTCCGTTGTACTTTTACTATTGCCACACTAAATGTCAAGCTCCTTGATGATGACACCGTCAAGCCCAGGTTTACATCTCTGATACCACTTGTTGTATTTGAAGAGGGCTTGACGCAACCTGTCTTTAATACCACTTATTGGAGTTTGAAACCTAAATTAACACACAGTCTAGATCTGATGCAGGGAAAAATCCAAATCTCCCGTCAGTCGATAATCACCAATTTACTGGGTATAATGAATAAGAAAAGACGCACAATATTTTTAACATGAAAACCCTTCTAAAGCTGAAGAGAAAAAACCTCGGAGCAAACTCTGAAAGCAAATTCACTATGTAAAATAGTTTACAAAAATTTTCGAGACAGAATACCCGCTACACACCCATGACAGAATAAGAAAAACCATATCAAAAGTAAGGAAACTCTCATTCCCTTTTATCTTTCTATCTTTTTTCTCTCATTTCTTTTACTGGTAGCGCTCTCTACTTACTTTGATTTTATGAATATAGTGGTAGATGGTGAATAATGAGAGCTCCATTCCGCACTCCTGTTCTTTTACACTCTCCTTCCATGTTCCACTGTAGCTATTGCTACTGCTACCTCCGTCTACCGCTCCTGCTTTCATTTTTGAGCTTGCCACACTACATGTTTGAAGCGCCTAATGTGTTCTTTATAAAGACCCCGGCGCTAAATCCATCTGCTCATCTAGCTTGACTATTACAGATGATTTATTATGCCAACCTTATTTTTTTCTGTGACCTCACCAATTCTCACGTTTTCTCAAACACACGTACTTTGCAGGTTAACCACTCTACTCAGACGGTGCATGCCCTGCTGGTTAGCAATTTGCTCTACAAAATTTACCAACTCCGGCCCTTGGTATCGGCCTGCAAAAACATTCCGAAAATCCATGGATTTTCACTCCGAAAATTCACTCCGGATTTTCACCGCCAAATGCCACTCCAGAAATATACTCTTGATTTCCTCTCTAGCAAATGCCACTCCGACATTTGTACTCTGAAAATGCACTTCGGATTTCCTCTCCAGCAAATGCCACTCTAGCATTTTACTCCAAAAATCCACTCTGGATTCTCTCTGATAAATTACACACCGAAAATTCACTCCAAATTTTCAACTCCGAGATTTGCCTTATCTGGCAAACAGTTTTCTCCAAGATTTGCCCTCTTTGGCAAACAGTCTTCTTTAAAATTTTCCTTCTCCAACAAACGGGCACTTCGAGATTTTCCTACTTCGACAAACAGTCTTTCTCCAAGAGTTTCCTACCTAGCAAATGGTCACTCTGAGATTTTTCCACTGGCAAATGGTCTTCTCTGGTATTTACTATAGCAGTTTGTAGAACTCTGAATATCACACAAAATCTGTGTGATCCTCAGATGATACTTTCATTTGTTGAGTTACTCATAAGGGAGTGATCAAACCTAATATGGAAGCCATAGGTTCCTTCGAGCTGAGCCATGATAGTGTTGGAATATGGTCACTCCTTTGTGGATAATTTTAACAAACTTGTTTGTCATCGTGGTGCATTAGCCGGTCAATGTATGTTAACCGGCTAGAAGGAAAAGACGGTCAATGAAGATTGACCAGGGGCGGCCAATTGAATCCGGTCAACAAGAGGTTGACTATCTGAGGGCTGCAAGAGTGTTGTTGGATGGTGGACGAGTAGCAGAGACGGTCAATGGAAGGTTGACCGGATAAGGTTGAAAAGGAAATCGGGAGAGGATTTTCGGAGTAGAAAATGCTGGAATGCATTTCGGCAGGAATGCCGATTTTTGGCAAGAATGGATTTTCAGTATGAAATCCGGGTGCCAGCTCAGAAGATCCTCTAGAGACATGTGATCTCAGGCAGTTACGTAAGAGCCTTTTTTGGCAGGGCATATTCATATTGTTGGAAAGGATAGATCCTGTCTTTGTATGGAATATTGCCCCTGATTTCTGGTACGGCGGATTATCATATATGCATGCTGTGGGCAGAGAACTGAAGTGCGAGCAGAGGAAAGAGCATCTGAGCACAGTAGAGTGCAAGGAAGCTGGATTCAAGTGTGAAAGAAAAAGAG
Source organism: Nepenthes mirabilis (assembly GCA_025585075.1). NCBI lineage: Eukaryota > Viridiplantae > Streptophyta > Magnoliopsida > Caryophyllales > Nepenthaceae > Nepenthes > Nepenthes mirabilis. Next base: position 5,887 of record JAODPA010153423.1, read on the forward strand.
AGGAGTGCACCACCAGTGAAGAAGAAGAGAGGAAAAACAGAGAGTGAAAATAAGGAGTGTTTTCTGTTTACTCTGGAGAGGTTTTTTCTTTGTTATTCTTGGGTGTGTAGCGGATACTCTATCTCGGGGGTTTGTAACCATCTTTCACATTGTGGAATCGCTGTCGACTCTACTCCCATGGTTTTCCCTTTGGTTCGGAAAGGTTTTCATGTAAAACGGCGTGTGCTTCTTCCTCCTCTTTTCTTTCACTGTGTATCATTCTGTTTGAACCGACCTTTTCCGCCAATAGATAGGCACTTAAATCTGCAACATAAAAGGTGGGACTAATGCCCATGTCTCTGTTAAGCAGAATTTCATTGGCATTTGGGTTGATTTTTTCTAGTAATCAAGAAGGACGAAATTTCTTATCTCATAGCTTATGACAGGTACAGAATGTAAAATGTTATTTGGGAAGATGGACCATAACAAAGTCACCCTCGTTGAAGTCAATCGGCTTAGTATGTGTATCAGTTGCCAACTTGTATTTTTGATTAGCTTGTTTGAGATTATCCCAGACCTTTCTATGAATTTGGTGAATATAACAAAAATTTCTTCCACCTTCATGTTGTTCACCTTTACGCTTGGAAGAGAAGCACAGCTGAGAGAATGCTTCGGGTTCTTGCCATAAATGATCTAGGGCAACTGAGTGGATCTATTTTGTGCTGAATTAAATGCAAATTCAGCTTGAACAATGACAGCGTCCCATATCTAGGGACTACCTCGGACAAGACTGCCAAGAAGGTTTCCAAGAGAGCCATTGATGACTTTTGTTGTTCATCGGTTTGAGGATCGCATGTGCTTGAAAATTGAAGCTAGGCTCCCATAAGTCCCCACAATATCCTCTAAAAGTGACTAATAGAAATGGTGTTCTGGTCTGATGTAATTGTCCTTGGCACACTATGTAATCAAATAATTTCTTTGAAGAAGAGTCAAGGCAGCTGTGAAGCATCGGTGGTGCACCACCATGACAAGAAATGGACCATCTTAGAAAATTGATCAACAATGGCACATATACTATTTCTTTCCCGAATAAAATTCCTTCTCGACATTAAGATGGACATTGTGAATTGATGAATTTTCTAACATAGAAGGGATTGGATCCGCAGTAGTACGCTTCTCCCTGACAAAAAGATTTGACCCATTCTATATGGTTCAATTTCATATGGCCACGTATGAATTGCTACTAGTTAGTTGTAGATTTGTCAAGAAAGCCAGAATAGAAAATTTGACAATGTTTAGTGACTCCAAACATATAATCAATAAGGCGTTGGAACCTCTGATACATTAGTATTGGATATACCTAGAGTTAGTGATATACCTCGAGAAGGCTTGAGGTACACTCATGGGGTTCAATTGATGGGACATAGTTCACATTACATGGTTAGAAAATATATAAACCAATCTTTTATCAAAGCATATGAGATAATATTTGAACAAAGTAAGCAAGTTACGAGCTAATAGAAGTACTAAAAGGGCTGATCATATCAATATTTGAAGTGGTGCTCATCCAAGTTGAATAAAGGCTGACTTGGATGGATTAGTACACAAATACCTCTAGAAGGAGAAGTTTATCTTCAAATTTGGTAAAGTCAAGAGGATGAAAAAAATGGTGGGGAATGATACAATCATTAATAAGATACACTATCATAATGGAAAGTTTGATACGTATATTAGGTGCTTTGTCTAAACTAAAGTTGAGTTTGCACTCAAAGAAGTGCAGAAACAATTATATGGTACCCATATAGAGAAAAATAATCTCGCTCTTCAAGATCACACATTAGGGTTATTTTGGCAAAAAATGAAGATCCATCCGGTGGAATTTTTCAAGAAGTGTCCAAAGTGCCATATATGTGACAATATACAGCTAACAATGGAGATCACTTTCCTCATAGGACCATGACCCTTTGCATAATGAGGGTTGAATATACTCATGCCCTTTCTAATCGTTTACAAACAAAGGAAGTTTGTCCTAATAGAAATCAGTTACTTCACTAAGTATATGAAAGTAGTTCCCGTGTCAAAATCAAAAGGGCAAACAATCTCAATTTCATCTATCACGATGTGGTGTAATGATTTATAATTTTACAACTCATTGTCACTGACAGGAAAAATAAGTTGGTTAGAAAAAAAGTTTATTATTTACTTTCTATCTTGAAATTAAATTAGTACATTCCTTAGCCTCTCACCAACAAGCCAATGATAATACTTAGCTAACTGACTCTTTGATCCTCATCAGACTCTAGACCATGATGTATACAAGTGCAGCTTAGGTGGATCCATTACATAGAATACTATTGTCCCATCAAACTACACCATCGGGATTAACGTGTGTGAACCTTACAAATTACCTCTCTTCATAAACATTCCTATTGAGATAATTGTCTTAAGTCTACAGATAGCCTCCTGTGACCTCTCTTCAGAATGATCAGCCAGACAAAGCAAACCTCGATCTCCTTGAGAGGGGGGATATGACACTAATCAGGACTCAAAACTTTCAACTAAGAAATGCAAACTACTACAACAGGAGGGTAGAGGCCAAATCCTTTGAAATCGGAGATCAAAACCTCCGAAGCATAGAGGCAACCAAAGCATAGCCCATCGTAACAATTTGTCCCCAATGTCGGAAGATGTCTTCATAGTGCTAGGAGTCACGGAAGATAGGATGCACAGGCTCAAAACAGAAACTGATAAGCTAATTCAAAGGTCTGAGAACACAATTCCTCTTAAAATGTACTTCCAGTAAGGTACAAGTACACTCTTTTTGCCTTTCATCAGCCCAAATGAGAATGTGATAGTTCACGCAACAAACTTAGATTGTATAATCATATGCATAGCATAACCATTGTTTTGATTTCTAGGATTACTTAATAAGCTCCCCGAGACAAATGGTCAAATGGTGACTGAACTATCCCTTGATTAGACAGTGTCAGGAACTGTAAAATACCTCCAACTTGATTGGCATAATTAATCACGGTCACCATGTGGACCGGTGGTCATGCCCAAAATTTGGCCTGTAGACATACTCACAGTTGTCTTTGAGGGCTTATACCATAGTGTCGCTCATTCAGTAAAAGGACTAAATCTCAAGCGTCATAGGGTCGCAAAACTGATATCATCATTAAACTTGGGGAGAGAAGATAAATGCCCAGAGTTGGCACTCGAACTCCTTAAAAATGAAAAGTTAAAGCCAAGAGAAAGTGCCAAATTACCCTGGTACGCAGCATGGTGAAAAGGATTTGGATACCATCGATCAACAAAATTTACCCCAAGGCATTCATTATTTTAGAGAAGGAACATACCATCTCCATGTGCACGCTGCTATTGCATGACGCCCTTAAAATATCTCTGAGCTGACTCTATCAAGGGGCACTGCGATCCTTTCATCTTTATTCTCTATGTGCATTTAGCTATTGATCTTCGGACGTAAAGGCCTGTGATGTCCTTCTGTGCTCAGTTCATTACCTTGCTCAGAATACACTCAGAAGGCGATCAAAGACTCCAAGCAGTCGACACAACTATTCTTCCAACCTCCTAATCCTGGTTGCGATCAGACGAAAGGCTGCTGTTGGCCTTAGCCCAGTGCACAGCAGCCCTCATGCAGTTGTTCTTTTCAGCATTTTTAGTTATCCTTACTATTACCCATTGCAACACATTCAAGTCCCGAACGAACTTGATGCTTCAGTTCTCTTTTATATTATATAGGTTTCGGATTTCATGGTTTGGGGTTTGCCCAGACGCAATTTGACCGTCGCACTGGTCTAATTCAGTAATGTCGGGACTCATCAATGTGAGCTTTGATCATTATGCATAGTAGCTCAATGTGAAAATTCACCTCAGTTGGCTACCCAACTAGTTCATCTTTCTGCTTCCTTCGAGTGAGTGGTAAACTAGTTGGGCTAGTTTGGCGTTGGAAAATCTATTCAAAAAGAAAATTTGGATGGAGGAGGAATTGGCCAATAAATTGTTGGGGCTCAACACCCAAATACACCTGATCCGGCGTAGCGGAACAAATCCAAACTTTCCATCAACCGTCAACCACCAAATTTATTAGCATAAGAAATAAATAATATACGACGATTTTTAAAGTGAAAAACCCGTTTCAGCCAAGGAAAAATCATGAGACATTCCGAATAAATTCACCATAAATAATATCGGTTTCAAAAACTCCTTTCGAAATCACTTTACTCTAAACCCAAGTGAAGAATGACTAAATACAACTTTTTCTCAATACACTCAACAACCCACAAGAAAAATATAATAAAAAAAAAAGTAAACAAACGAAAATATGTTTCTAGAAATCACTTCTAAAACGATATACCTGACCTTGGCGAAGAATAGAATTCAAATTGGATATCAACTGGACTTTGAACATCTTCCTCTCCTCTCTTCTTCTCTCCTCTCTTGCTGTGCTTTGCCCCTCATGGAGAAATATTTTGGAAATCCTGGAACCAATTCTAAAATCGTGTTCGTGCGATTTTATAAACCCCGGGCACGCTCGAGTGTTCGTCGAGTGCCAAGCCTTTGGAATCGAACATTACAATCCTTGCACGAAGTTCGCGCGATCTTCTGATGACCTTTCATTTGTTGGAACACCCATAAAGGAGTGAGCAAAAATCAAATATAAATTACTGTGGAGATTTTTGCTCAAATGAGGACTGCAAATCATTTGGATGCTGTCGGAGAGTTTGAGATTGAGACTTAGATGCCGCACCCACAGAAGTTTGTTGGGGTTCAACACCTGAATACACTCGACCAGGCACAGCAGAACAAACTCGAACTTTTCATCAATCGTCAGCCACCAAATTTATGATTATAATAAATAAACAATACATAATGATTTTTAATGTGAAAACCATTTTCAACTAAGGAAAAAATTACGAGATAAATTCTGAACAAATCTATTATTAATAATGTCGATTACAAAAACCACTTTTGAAATCTCTTTACTCTGAACCGGAGTGATGAATTGTTGAATACAATATCCTCTCAATACACCCGACAATCTATGTGAAAAATGTAATGAAAAAAGGAGTAACTAAACGAAAATATATTTCCAAAAATCACATCCAGAATGACGTACTCAATTTTGGCTAAGAACGGAGCTCAAATAGGATCTCAACCGGGCTCTGAACCTCTTCCTCTTCTTTTTTCTTCTTTCCTCTCTCATTATGCGACAACCCTTGTAGAGAAATATTTTGGAATTTCTTGGAACTAACCCCTAAATCGCATTCGCCCAATTTAATAAACCCCGAGCACGCTCGAGCACCCCACTCAAAGGCTAAGCCTCTGCAATCGGCGCTTGAGTGCTGATCGGGTAAGGATTAGACGCCCACTTTCTGGAATTTTTGCATCTTTACTGCTCAAGCGAGCCTCGAGCGCTCGATTCCCATGTCTCCTGCCGCTCGTTGCATGTGTGAACATTTCAATTCTCAAATGAACCCCGTAAGATTCTCCTATGGCCTTCCGTTTGTTGGAACATTTATAAGGGAGTGACTAAAAAAATTTATTAAACTTTTCCTCACAACCTTGTGTGGGGACCCTTTGCCTACACCTGGCAATAGTCATTACCTGCCCTTCAATAGTTTCTCCTCAAATGAGATCCCAGCGTCGGCCTTCGGAAGCTTGAATAATAATTTCTTTCCGAAATTTCCGTATCTTCACCGCTTGAGTGAGCCTTGAGCACTTGATTTGACCCATGCCTCTCGCTGCTGGCCACGCATGCAAACATTTCGATGCTCAAACGAACCTTATGAGATCCTCCGATGACCTTCCGTTTGTTGTGACACCCACAGGGGAGTGACCAAAAAATCTGACAAACTTTCCCTTACAACCTTGTGTGGAAACCCTTCGCCTGCACTCGGCAACTATCATTACCTGCCCTTTGACAGTTTCTCCTCAAATGAGATCCTGACGTTGGCCTTCACAAGTTTGAATGATACCCTCTTTCACTCAACTAAATCTAGAATAGTCCCACTCCCCTTCAGCTTTTCTTCTGCGGTTGAATTATTTTCTTTTGCACTCCTCCTCGACCTCTTCTTTCAGCTACCTTGACCAATGCCCCCATTGATCACCTTGGCTCTATCATTGGCAACCGAAGCTGTCATCAAATTCCAATTGATTGATTGCTTCCCCTTGTCACAACCGAGGTGCGTTTGGTGAGTTTCTAATGACCCTATTCAAACGTTATGCTAAAATCTTTCTCGTCAAATTTTCTAATTAAAATTACATTCAACATTAAATCTGAGGCATGTCGCACACCCTTTAATATGAGTTTTGACCCGTTAACGAACCATCGTTATCTATCTTCAATACTTGGTAATCCCTAGGAGAGTATAGTCAGTGAAGAGGGACTTCCTCGATGTTGTATGGTGTGAGGAGTCACTATTCACAACCCAATTCGTTTCCTTGATGGGAAAGCTCCATGTCTCCTACGCATGGACAACCCAAAGGTCTTTGCAGAAAGTGATACAGGTCCGATCATCTTTACCCTGATCCCTCTTCTCTTGGCACTCACTTCTGCCCTCCTTCTCTTACTTTATCTTGAGGCAATCCTACTTTGTGTGGCCCTTCTTACAGTAATGAAAATACTCCATGTCCTGAAACTTGGATCGGTCATTGCCCATTTCTAGTTTTCTTCTTTGGTCACTCGATTTCTTATGTCCTCGACAGCTAGTAGTAACCAAGAGCCTCGACTCCTCCGAAGCCTAACTCTTCCCTTTCGCCTTGACTCATTCCTAAGTAAAGAGGCGATGACCTCATCCACACTAAGCGTATATTTCCTGAATAGTAGTATCGTGACAATATGATCGTACGAAATAAGTAAAGAAGCCAGTAACACTAATATCTTGTTTTCCTCATTGATCTTTTCATCAAGTATCAACATTTGCGTAAAACTCCGGTTGAACTCATCTAAGTATTTCTCAAAACTTTTCTCTTCAGACAACTGTAGGCCATAGAATTGTTTCTTCACATGCAACCTCAATGTTAAGGACTTGGAGTTAACCCAGCTTTCAGACTTCTCGTAGACTTCCGCTAGATCCAACAAGCCAATGACCTCTGGAAGAGTATTATCCATAAGATACAATTTGATTGTGCAATTAGCAAGATCCATTTTATCTTGTCACTCATTTTTTATATTCTCCGGCTTATATTCCTTCCTCTGAAGTTTTTTATTGTTATTTTTCGGATTAAAATTTTTTTCATCATTTCTTATCAAAGAATAAAATTATTTTGCCCATTAAACCGATTCACACAAAATGGTAAACTCCTCGACGTTGATATCATCAAATCCTAGGTTTTTTAACTTCTCTTTGATACCACTTATTGGGGTTCAACACTCGGATATATTCGACCTGGCGCAGCAGATTGAACCTGAATCTGTCCATCAACTGTCAGCCACAAAATTTATGAGTATAAGAAACAAATAATGTACAACGATTTTTAATATGAAAAACCTTTTTTTAACAAAAGAAACAATCATGGGATAAATTTTAAACAAATCTATTATAAATAGTGTGATTACAAGAACTCCTTCTAAATTTCCTTCACTTTGAACTCGAGTAAAAAATAGTTAAATGTAATCATCTTTCAACATCCCTAATAACCCACAAGAGAAATATAATAATAAATAGAACAGCCAAATGAAAATATGTTTTTAGAAATTACTTTCAAACGACATACCTGACGTTAGCAACGAACAGAACTCAAATCAGATATCAATTGGACGTCGAACCGCTTCCTCTTCTTTCTTCTTCTTTCATCTTTAACTGTGCGGTGTTCCTTGTGGAAAAATATTTCAAAATTCCTTGGAACCAGCCCTAAGATCGCGTTCGCGTGATTTTATAAACCCAAAGTGTGCTCGATCGCCTGTCGAGTGCCACTCAAGTATTAAACCTTTGGAATTGGCGCTCGAGCGTCAATTGGGTGCGGATCAGGTACGCATATACTAGAATTCTTGCCTGCGGTGCACCTCGGGTGCTGCTCAGGCATCCACCTTATGGAATTTTTCCTTCTTCACTGCTTGAGCGAGCCTTGAGTGAGCCTCGAGCATCCGACTCGACTCTTACCTCCTGGTCACTCACCGTGCACATGAACACTTCAATCCTTGCACGAACCCTTCACGATCCTTTGATAACCTTTTATTTGTTGGGACACCCACAAGGAAGTGATCACAAAACCCAACAAAAGGTCACCCTGGGTAAAACTGTGTAGGTCTTCTTCTACCAAGAAGAGCTTGCTCACCAACCTAGGAACCACAGACACTCTCTCGGGATTAAAGTATCGTCATCTAATACGTATCGGATATCGATACACCCCAAATACGTTGGGACATTTGTCGAATATGCTCCAACAAGTGTTAATTTATTTTTCCATTCTGACACATTTTAAACACACTCTGGATACGTTTCGATATATTTTGGACACATTCTGAATACGTTCCAACACATTTGGATATACTCCGGGCAAATCCGATATATTATGGACACATTTTAGATATGCTAGATAATTTTATAATTTTTAAAATATTACAGGTCATTTGATAAATTGTAGAAGTTGTGGAAGACTTTTTTGATAAATTCATAGAAGTTATACAAATTTTATTTATTAAATTTAAAAATTACTTACCTTTCTCATGTTTCATCACTTATATTCCTCTCACATCTATTCTATCGAAGACCCTAGGATTTTCACTTCAAATCCAATCGCCACTCCTCACATCCAATTTTCTCACACTCTCAACTCACATACGACTTGTTTTCATAGCCATAGGATGCATACGGCTTGATAGAGAGAGATGTCGAATACAAAGATAAAGTAACTATAAAATATCAGTATATATTATTGTTTTTGAGCCTTATAATTT
>JAODPA010153434.1:0-14787 GCA_025585075.1 Nepenthes mirabilis
AAATTATTTCAATAATATAAATTGATAACTTTTGTGTCACAACAAAACAATTGTACTATTGTACTAGCGGTGACTATACATTACCCAAAAGGGGAGAATGTATATGGATGCAATATCAACTCATCAGCTGTACTAAAAAGTGTCCAAAAACAATGAAAAAAAAAATCTCATCATTACTTATTTCATTTATATATAATTCAGCTATAACTTCTTTTTTATATGTGGGGTCATTTAATTTTTTTTAAAAATAAGATAAGTACTATATATAGAGAGGAAGTTACTGTTGAATTATAAGTAAGCGAGATAAATAATATTTTTCTATTAAAATAAACAGTCAGTGATCGGTAGAATATATGGACACGTGTTCTTTCTTTTAATCATAAACTCGCAATCACATATGATCATTAATCAAGAAGGTAGATGCCACCTCTTCTATAAAACTATCCACCCTCATTCATTCTTCCGACATCACAAGTTACCTATCTCTCTTTCTCTCTGTCTCTCCTCTCCCTATACGTCTATCATGTAAGTTAAGGCATATTTTCTTTAAAAAGTTTATCATTTTGATCTTTAGTTTATCTTCTCTATACATATGTTGTTTGTTTAAAACTCATTTTAAGTCTTTCCTAGTGCAAATTCAAGGATTTCTTCAATTTTAGACCCTAAATTTGTAAGAAGAAATACAATTTTTATGATAATTGCATGAATTCTAAAGTGATAATTGCATGTTAATTCACTTATCTTATTATGCAGTTCTTGAAATTGATCGATTGCACGTATGCTTTAAAGATAGCAATGGAGGAATTGGATTACTCCATGGAGGCTTTGGACAAAGTTTGAAAGCCAATGTTATTCACATCATTTGTAATTTATTATTATTATGATAACAAAATTATTCTATGACTTTTCACTATCTAAAAACTTATTTCACTAACTTATATATTTTTTTAATAATTTCGTTCCCCAATTAGATTATGTGATTTTTTTTCCAACATTTTAGAGTTTGCCATTTACCCAAGTTTTCAATTTCTAGCAAGATGTAAAAGTTAAATGTTATGCAAATTTAAGATTTCATACATTAAATAGCCAAATATCGTTTTTAATTACATCAAATTAGGTCGATATTTACATAGGTAGTATTTCTTAGACAGGTGAATAATTCACTTTAAAAGTTAAAAATTACTATAATTGACATTTAGCGATGATGTCTTCTAAAATAACCATTCTTTTTCTTGCTTCTGCTTAATGAGTGTAGCTTAATCAAACACTTCAATGCAAATCCTTAGTTGGAGTAATACCAACTGCTTCCTAATTGAATATTAGAAACCTTACAAAAACTTCTGAGTCCTCCTAGCCTCATCTGTCATAATATGTAGTGCAACTCGAGATAACTCCATAAATTTCATATCGTACTCAACCACTATTTGATTGTCTTACATTAAGCGATTAAATTCATCTTCATTAACTCATGGATACTTATGGGAAAGAATTTCTCTATAATGTCTCAAAAAAGACATTCTATGAAATTTCTTCATTCTCCTCACCTAGAATTCTCCTTTGAGTTGCTCACCATCTATTTGCTCTCCCATCGAGGTTGCAAGCTGCAATTTAACTTTTTCCTTTTTAGAACAATTAATGACTTCAAACACCTTATCAATTTTATATATCCAATTTCTATTGACCTCTCCCAGAAACTCTAGAACGCACTTATTTATAAAGCGGATAAAGAGTGTCATGCTATGCCCTTGATCAATAGCCCTTCTTATTTCAGTTAGATCCGCATCTTACCATTAGATCATCCAATCTATAATATTACTCATCTAGCGCATCATCACTAGGTAGCCATTTTCTCGAATAGAACCTAATCCTTTGCTTCCTAACATTTTGGCACCTATCACACCTAAAATTTTAAATATTAAGCTCATCAAAATCAAAGAAGACATCTTTCATTATGAGTAGGTAAATACATAATTAAATAAATTTGAATATTCTTTTTTTTCTCACCAATATGAAAACCTTTGGTCGTTCATTTGCCTTCTGTCCGGTTTGATGTTTATTCTAGTTTGGATCTTTTGTTGTTACTCTGTGTAAGCTAGTATGGTACTACTTGCCGGTATGAATTTTATTTGAAAAAAAGCTACATTCCAGACGGAATGCTTTATTACTGTCTTGGTTGCCGGTTTGGTGCATTTGGGATGGTTTTGGGCATTATGCCCGAATTCAGGGCTTGTTGTTCATGGGATCTTAGGAATGTCGTGAGAGCCTGTGGTTGGTACAGTTATTCTCATCTAAGATTGGTGATTGACAGTTACGAGCTGCCTCTGAATGAGGACTCATTGTTGTTACAAGTTTTTTCCCCTGACAGAGGAAGCATATAAGTCCGAGGAAGTTTCAAAGTAGACTGAGTGAAACTTGCAGCCCACGGGTTGTCATGCCCTGTATAGCTTCCATTGGGATTTCTGGTGTGGATCACTGTTTCCTTTTGTTTTCTTTTACTTTTGTTTTATGATTGTTCAATGGTATTCGGGGTATACCCTATCGTCTATATTTCAACTCCAAGTCGGCAAAACACTTAGAGATAGAATATAGGTTTTGTAAATTCTTTTATTTTAATATAATATTACTTACTTATCAAAAAAAGAATATGATTTTTTTCATCATTTTACATGGATACAAGCCCATTGAACCAATTACTCGAGTTGGACTTGAGTATCATCAAAACTAGCAGAATATAATATCTGTGACACTTGATAGTAAACAGGGATTCAAGTTAAACTACCTTGTTCGGTATTCAAAATAATAATTTAATGATCTACTTATCTAAACCTATTTCTAAGGAATGACAACTTTCAAACATCCAAAAATAACGAGAAAAAACAAATATGAACATTCATACTACTAAAATATTTTAAAACTGTATAGACCCAATATAACAAATAAGGTAATAATCTCAAATAATACAAACTATAGATAATAATATATACACCAGTCCCCTAAAAAAAAAAAGAAACTCGAATACAAAATATAAAATAACTAAATTTTTACATATCATTTGTCCGAAATTCTACAAGTTTTTAAGCCTTTCAATTTGAAAGGGTCAGAAATAGTATAAAATCAAGAACCTAAAATTTTGCAATTATGTGCACATAATAACAAAATACGTGTCGACAAAATAGAATGAAGGAACAAATGTCATAAAACACATATAAGGTTTAATATATTAAATGATCTAAATATGTCAAATATACGAAAATCAAATATCTAAATGCCAATGGTTAAACATAATTTTGTACTTAAAATTTATAATTCATGTACAAATACTCAATAATCTAAAGTATAAAATTATCCAAAGGCTTAAATGTCTAAAGTCCAAAATCTAAAATTAAATCTGATGTGTTCTTGGATCAGAATTTCGAACAGATTCGGACTGATCTGTTTGTCTGGTTCCGGCTCCGTTCACCGAGCTTGGACCCTGCACACCACTAAAATGAACAGGAGGTCAGTGTGCCAGCGGAAAGTTATCCCACCGAAAACATTCCAATGCTCAAGTTAGTAAACGGCCTTTGAAATCTGGGAAGGTAATTAAAAATGAGAATAGAGAGGGAGAGTGTAAGAGTACGTAGATTTTCAGATGAAAGAGAGGCAATGCCTTCTCTTGAATTTGGACGGTAGGTGAAGGCAGTAGGCATCTGTTAACAGAAAAAACACCTGTATGCCTTTGATTTGTGTTCTTTCTCTTAGTGCGTTTGGATGCTTCACAGAAAGAGAGCATGAGAATGTCAAGGAATGCGTAGTCGAGAATGTATGTTTTTTCGTGTAGTAGAGAGTCGCAAGTCGTGTCATAGAGACCATAGTAGCAGGCGTTGAAGTAGGCGTGCCTTGAGTGAGGACTCCAGGGCTTATTTTAATGGCGGCAGGATGATCTTCCTTGATTGGAAGGTGTGATCCCCTGTGCCATATTTAGGCGGCCTTCCTTGTGAGAAAGGCACGAGTTGCCTAATTAGCTGGGATTGCTTCCTTCTTTGGCGGGTAGCGGCTTTCCAAATTACTTGCCTTCCTTTCGTGTACATTACCGTTGAAAGGCTCCAATTGGTAGGAATTGGGAAGATCTGGTACCTTCCTTATGGGAAAGGCACCCATATTGTCAATGTTCTTTTTTTGGAGCTGGTTAGGTTTATAGAATGCGTAAAGTAAGGAAAAGAGCCGTTGCTAACTGCCTGCTGGAGTGTGGTCCCAAGTGAGCCACGCCCGTGAAAAGCCTTTTTATTTTTGGTTTGTTGCTATAGTAATTCTGGTCAACACTTGGGTTGACCGTCTTGAGCGTAAATTGGCCGCTCGCCTGTGCCTTAGTAGGTCAACGTTGGCGTTAACCATCGGACGCGTGTTTGGGCCTTCCAAGGTTTGGGCCTTCTTTGACTATTGGGCCAGCCTAACTACAGTATACCCATCACTAGCCCCCCATGTCGGTGACCAAAATTCTGGCCTCCGGCATATTCATGATGTGATGCTCCTCACGATCCTTTATTGCTTGAAAATTTTGAAGAACTCCATGAAATGGTGAGGCGTTGACCGAATCTGTTGACCGTCCTGGTCAAATTCTGGGAAGAAAAGTTGACTGGATCTATTGACCGTCTTTGATCAGATCCAGAGAAGAAAGTTGACTGGATTTGTTCACTATCTTTGGTCAGATTAAGAGAAAACGTTCCTCGGATCTGTTAACCGTCTTTGGCCAGATCCGAAGAAGAAAGTTCACCGGATCTGTTGACCGTTTTTGGTCAGATCCGGAGAAGAAAGTTGACTGAATCTATTGACCGTCTTTGGTCAAATCTGGAGAAGAAAGTTGACCGGATCTGTTGACTGTTCTTTGTCAGATTCGGAGAAGAAAGTTCACCGGATCTGTTGACCGCCTTTGGTCAGATCCGGAGAACTTTGTATGAGCCCTGAGTGACACGTGGCCATTAGCCGGCCTATCAGGTTAAAAGCGGACACGTGTCTTCACACGGTTGAACCACTATCCCAGCCACTAATGCGTCAGAAGATTTGTTCAAAAGAGGCCCATTTGGGATGCAACACGTGACAAGAATGATGGCGTGCCTTCTCGAGGTGGTTTAAGGCATCCACACTTGCCCGTTAAGTTTTTCTCCTTTACACTTTGCTCTGCTTCTTCGTCTTCAACCTGCTTTCCCATCCCCCTTCTGCAATTTTAGAAAAATCCTAACCTTCCTGCAAGCATAACTTCGACTTTTGTTGCTGACATTCCCTCTGTTCTTTGAGAGGGTAACGTCAAAGTGCTATGCATAGAGTTTAACATTTCAAAGGACATAGCGTGGAGGGTTCCGGAGAAGAATGATAGAGCCTTTGCGCTGCCGGTGGGACATGTGACTATATACGAGGCCCACCTGAGGAGCAGCCTTTGTCTTCCTCTCCCATACGATTTACAGTCGATGCTTCAGGCCTTGCGGGTCCTCATCACACAGTTTCACGCCAATCCTATACGATATTTGTATATTTTCTGCATCTTTCTCCGTAAGCATTCTCGGTGGTTAACTATGCCGATGGTAAAGGGTCTGTTTAAGATCAACCAAAGTAGAGAGCGGGTCTCCCTGGTTCCACGTAGTGGCTTGAAGGTAAATATGGCCATCTACGACTCACTGAAGAATCGAAAAAATTGATTCTTCTTTGTGAGTGTGACCGAGACTTGGCCCCTGACAAAGGATTGGGGACAGGTGCCCGATGTTTACACTGGGACGCCGTCGAAGGCTGAGACAGTGTCCGTAGAGTGGCTGAGGAAGTTGGTTAAAACCCATATTTCTGATTTTAAGAGAGACTTCTTGGTCTCCCAGGGTGAGACCAAGAAGGTGAATTGGGGTCCGCCCTGTCCCATCCAGAAGTTCAAGGCACAGCTACCGGCGGTCATGATGTGACCGGAGGACTCCAGGGGCCTACTCATCCGTCCCCGCCCGACTGACAACGACTTCATCGGCCCCAGGCCCAAGAGGATGGCTGTGGAGACGCCCTCCTCATTGTCTTTGGGGCTGGACTACATCACTGTCGGGATTTGCAGCGGTCCTGGTAGCGCTACCGGGATGGAGAAGACATTTGAGGATATGCCGAAAACTGAGGCCGGAGGCATTATACTGGCATAGCCTGCACCACAGGTGGTTCTTCGAGCTGCGCCGACGAATATTTTACTAGAGCCAGCTTGTGAGCCACCGGTGGAGGCGCAGGAGCCGTCAGTTAGCTCACCAGCCATGTAGCTACCGGCTGAGTAGCCGGTGATTGACCTCGATCCTCCTACGGCTACAGTGGAGGCCGTCGCTAGGAAGCCTGTTGTCGCCGTAGACGACATTGATGAAGGGCTCCTAGAGGACATCCTGGATGACACCGCCGCCAGCCCCGCTTGTGAGGGCATCGCTTCCAGCCCGCTGCTGCTGCAACTAGACTTGGAGGCCAGGCTTGATAGGCTCGCACGGAAAGTCTGGGAGGTATAGTTTTTTGTGACACTTTCTGCGCAACTTCTCCTTTAAAGTCTCTGACTTGCTTTGTCATTTGGTGCAGAAGGAGAAAGTGCTGGATGCCGTTGTAAAGGCGATTGACCAGCGAGACCGGGTGATCTTTGATAGGGAGACAGAGATCGCCTGGTTGGACGCGAAGCTGGAAGCTTCAGGGGCGGAGCACTGGTTGGATATTGTCGCCTTGTAGACCGTTCTAGCTGACACACAGGCTAAAAATGCAAGCCTGAAAGAGGAGAATGCTCGGCTGCGGGAGGAGAATGAGTGGATTATCGGGTGCCTTAGCCAACTTGGCGGGCAATTAACAGAGCTGGAGAATCACCTGAGCCTCCGGATACGTCCCCACGAGATTGAGCAACTGATGTGGTCGTGGATGTGGGAAGGGGTTAATATGTGTCGGCGTATTGCGCGGCTTATTGACCCCAATTTTTCGGTGGACCTGTCTAATATGTCAAACAGGTCCGCCTAGACCCGCGAAAGTCTCGTGGGGGATTCATGAGATGGTTAGGCGTCGCCTCCGCCGCCTCCCTAGCTTTTTGTCAATTTTTAGTCTTTCCTTTTTACTTATATCATGTATAATGTAATACATTTGATAGCAATAAAATGAGAATCCTCCCACTTTATGTTTATTTCCTTTTACTGCTTTAGGTTTGTATGTTTGCTGTACTGGACTGGCCACCATTATATTACCGCCAAAGGAGTGGAATCCTTAGGTTTTTTTTGTAGGCAGCTGTGTATGTGTTAGCCCGCCTAGTAGTGGTGGCTTGTGAGTAAAGCCTGGTGGCGCTGCCCAAGTATTGACTTGGGCGGCCAGCCTTGAAGAAGAATTTTTCTCCCTTCGACCATCATTGATTGATCTTGCTATATCCTCATGAAGGAGGTTGTTGCGTGTGCTGCACTGGCCCCATAAGATTTTGGCCGCTAACGGGTCACTTGGGTGACCAATGTTTAGATTTGACCACCTATGGGCCGCCTGAATGACTAGGGTTTAATACGACCGCTAATGGGCCCTCGGATGACCAAGGTTCATACTAGACCTCTTATGGGCCACCTGGATGACCAGGGTTTAAGTACGATCGCTAATGAGCCGATCGGATGATCGAGGTTTATATTCGGCCACCTATAGGCCGCCTACATGACCAGGGTTTAAAACGACCACTAATGGGTTGCTCGGATGACCGAGGTTTATACTAGACCACTTATAAGCCACTTGGATGACCAGAGTTTAAGTACGACCTCTAATAGGCTGCTCGGATGACTGAGGTTTATATTCGACCACTTATGGGTCGGCTGGATGACCAGGGTTTAGTAACAAAAGGGTGAAGACCCTCCCGACTTATGGACAGTTTAGGTCAGGTAAACCTACAAGGCAACACATATATATACGCACACAGAAAAGAGAGAAGGCAATATGCTAAGGAAATACTTATTTTGACTAATTGAAACAAGCAGTTGAATGCGTACACACGATAATGCAAGTACATACTTGGGTCTGTTATTGGAAGTAGCGTTTGGGGTGGATCGCGTTCCACGTTCACAGAATCAACTTTTCGTCCTAGTTTTGGAGTTTGTACACTCCGTTTCGCAGGACGGCAGAGACTAAGAAATGTCTTTCCTAATTGGGGGAGAGCTTGTTGCAGCCGGCCAACTTGCCCGTGGCCTCAACGCCACGTAGGACCAAGTCCCCAATATTGAATTGTCGCGCCTTTACATTTTTGCTGTAGTATCGGGTAATTCAATGTTGGTAGGCCGCTGTCCTTATTCTAGCGGCGTCGCGGGCTTTCTCCAACAAGTCTAGGTGTTTCCTGATTTTCTGGGAGTTACCCCGTGGGTCAAACCATTCCATTCTAAGACTTGGAAGTCCGATTTTGACCGGGATTATCGCTTTAGTTCCGTAGCAGAGGCTAAAGGGTGTCTCACGCGTTAGTTCCTTTAGGATTGTCCGATAAGATCAGAGAATTGAGGGGAGCTCATCTACCTACGAGCCATCTGCGTCTTCCAGCTTGATCTTTAACCCGTGGAGTAGCATTCGATTTGTGACCTGCACCTGTCCATTCACTTGAGGGTATGCTACCAAAGTGTGGAGCAGCTTGATACCAAGGTTGGCATAATACTTGGTGAAACGTTTTCCCTAGAATTGGATCCCGTTATCGGTCATGACGACCTCTGGGATGCCAAATCTGTAAATAATGTTCTGATGAAGGAATTCAAGAGCGTTGTGCTTTGTAATTTTTGCCAGTGGGATGGCCTTGACCCACTTGGTGAAGTAGTTGATGCCCACGATAATGAACTTTCTTTGCCCTGTGGCAATGGAAAATGTGCCGAGAATATCGACCCCCATTGTGCGAAGGGCCAAGGGGCCTGAAGCGACTTCAGGTCAGCGGACAGCTGATGGTGAAGGTTACTGTAAAACTGGAAGCTTTCACACTTCTTCACAAATTCAAGCGTGTCCTTTTTCATCGAGGGCCAGTAGTAGCCCTGCCGCATGACTTTGAAGGCTAAGTTTTTTCCACCAACATGTACTGCGCAAATCTTGAGGTACACTTTGCCCAAGGCGTAGTCAGCTGCTTCGAGGGTTAGGCATCGGAGGTATGGGGTTGAGTAACCATGGTGATATAGCCGCCTATCAACCACAATATACCAGCCAGCTGTCTTTTTGATTCGCTTAGCCCTCTCTGAGTCTTCTGGCAATGATTCGTCAGCCAGATAGTTAAGGTAGGGCGTCATCCAGTTTTCCATTTTGGAAATTTGCATCGCCTATTGCTTCTCTATGTTGAGAGCTGTCTTTCAGCTGCAGCGGCTCTAGCCAGTTGGTCTGCCTTCCAGTTTTTAATTCTGGAAACATGAACCAGGGTTAGTTTTTCGAAACCCTGGGCAACCTCCCTCGCCTTTGCCAAGTACTTGGCTAGGTGAGGCTTGCTTACGTTGAAGTCTCTGTTAACCTAGTTAACGATCAATTCAGAGTCGTTGTAGACCGCCAACCTCTTAGTAGAGCACTCCTTTGCTAATCATAATCCGGCTAACAGGGTTTCGCATTCGGGAACGTTATTGGTTACCGAAAAATCGAGTTAAGGGAATACTTCACCTCAAACCTATCTAGGGTCGTGAGGACCACTCCAGTGCTATTGCTGGTGTCCGTAAACGATCCGTCTATGTAGAGTACCCATTTTGAAACTTCGTCAAGCTGTACTGCGCTTTCTGCGGGCTGTTTTTCGAGAACTAGGGTCGTGGTCTCAATAATGAAGTCAGCCAAAACCTGCGCTTTTACAGCAGGTTTAGGCCGAAATTCGATATCGAATTCATCCAACTCGATAGCGCATTTCACCAGCTGCCCAAAAATGTCGGGTTTCAAGAGAATATTCTTTAGGGGTTGGTCAGTGATGACCACTATGTGGTGCGCCTGAAAGTATGGCCTTAACTTTTGCGCGGAGAATATTAGTACTAAGGCTAGTTTTTCTGCCCGTGAGTAGCACGTTTTGGAGCCGGTCAGCGTTTTACTCAAGTAGTAGACCAGCCATTGAGTGTCGGAGTCCTAGCGTACGAGGACAGAGTTGAGGGATACCTCCGACACCGCCAAGTAGAGATACAGCTCTTCTTCACCCTTAGGTGACACCAGCAGTGGCGGGCTGGCCAGATATTGCTTCAATTCATTGAAGGCTATTTAGCAGTCCACTGTCCATTGAAACCCGTTGGACTTTGTCCCTCTTAGGACCTTAAAGAAGAGCTGGTACTTGTCGCCAGACTTCGCGAGGATGCAGGACAATGCTAGCCGTTCAGTCAATCGCTGGATGTCCTTTACGCTCCGTGGGGGAGCCATGTCTGCAAGGGCTTTAATCTTCTTTGGGTTTGCCTCAATCCCCCATTAGGAGATAATGAAACCTAAAAATTTACCAGAGGCTACCCCGAAGACACACTTAGCCGGGTTCAGCTTTATGTGATACTTGCAGAGCACCTCAAATAACTCTGCCAGGTCGCGGATGTGGTCATTGGTGACTCTGTTCTTGATGAGCATGTCGTCAACGTAGACCTCCATGTTGCAACCGATCTGTTTTTCAAACATATTGTTGACCAGTCATTGATAGGTTGCTCTAGTATTTTTCAGTCCGAATGGTATCACTTTGTAGCAGCAGGTGCCCTGATCCGTCATGAACGAGGTGTGCTTCTCGTCTTTCAGACTCATTCGGATTTGGTTGTAACTCGAATAGGCGTCCATGAAACTTAGCAGCTCATGTCTGGCTGTCGAGTCAACCAGCAGGTCAATCCTCGGCAGGGAAAAGTTGTCCTTTGGGTAGGCTTTGTTAACGTCGGTGAAATCGATGCACATCTGTCATTTTTCGTTACTTTTCTTCTCCAGGACGATGTTAGAGAGCCAATCCGGGTAGTGGACTTCTCTAATAAATCTTGTGTCCGGTAGTTTCTTTACCTCTTTCCAGATTGCGATTAACTTTTCTACGGAGTGGTTCCTCCACTACTACCTGATGGGCTTCTGGCTAGGATTAAACCCCAACTTATAGACCATCATCTCAGCCGGAACCCCAAGCATGTTTGCTGAAATCCATGCAAAAATATCAGCGTTCCGTCACAGGAACGCGATCAGTTCATCACGCAGCGTTCCGGTGAGTGAGCCGCCGATATGTACACACCTTTCTGGTTCCTCCAGGTTCAGTGGGACCAGATCTATAGTTTCGTCAGACTGCACTTGTTGTAGGGTTATCTCATCTCGATGATCGAGTTCTCCAACCGTTCTAGTGCTGCCGCTAGGGACAATTTAAGACATATAGTATGTCTGCTTAGTAACTTGGTCGTCTAACACCTCTCTAACACCATAGGGGTTGGAAACCTCATCTTGACGTGTGGAATCAAGGTGACTGCCCCAAACGCTATTAGACACCGCCTGCCTAATATAGCATTATTCTTGGATACGTGCACAGGGTGATCTCCAGTTGGATTGTCCCTTGGACGGGCACTGGCTCGTTGTCAAGGCCATACAGTGGGCCCTCAGTAGGTTTTAATTGGTTCCTTTTTAAGCCTAATTTAAAGAAAGTATCCAAGTAAAGCAAGTCCCTTGAACTACTATTATTAATAAATACTCGCTTCAACTAGTAGTCAACACTACTGTTTAAAACGAGTGCGGATACAACAAGGGGGTCAGCACGGGGGGACATTACATGAGTCAAGTCATCATCAATGAAGCTAATTGTGTTGTCCGTCGTGCGCTGCTTCTTCCTCCCAATATGCTGCTCCTTATCGTCGGTTGGGTTTTTGACAGGTCGGGTGGTGACCATATTGACCACCCCTATCACAATCCGATTTCATGGAGGAGATGACTCCTGCCCTTCTCCGCCGGCTACTCTAAAACTCTGCCTAGGGCCCTTGACAAACCTGGTGAGGTGGCTCCTGCCAATCAACTCCTCGATCTTCCTCTGTAATATCTTGCAGTCTTCAATAGAATGTCTAGTAGATCGGTAAAAATCACAGTATTTTGACTGGTTTTCGGTGTCATTCTTCAATGGTTTTGGCCACTTCAGGAGTTTTTTCCGGCGAATCTGCATAAGGACATTCGAGCGCTTGTCCATCAGGGGCATAAAGCTGATAGGCCCGTAATCACTGTGTTCTGGCGGCCCAGTTCTGTGCTGCTTTCGGTGGGAGTGATCACCACCGCTGTATTTTCTTTTTCCCTCTCCAGGAAATAGGCGAGGCTGGTCTGCCTGTTCTGGGTGTTTGGCTTCGTTGGCTTCTCTTGCTGCCGCATAAGCCCGAGTGATTGACTCCGCCTCCCGGAAGGTCTAGGAATTCTTGTGGGTTAGGTGCTTAAAGAAGTCCCCGTAGATCAGCGCAGAGATGAAACTGCCCAACTTCATCTCTTTCGTGATCCGGGAAATCCGCTTGGCCTCTACCACAAAGCAGTCCAGAAATCTCCACGGATTCTCCCCTGGCTTTTGTTTGATGCAGGAGAGATGCCACGGCTACTTCTCTTCCCGTCGGCTCGAGGCATATTGAGTCAGGAAGAGATCTGTGAGCTCCCAAAAGCTGCTGATGGAGCCTTAAGGGAGGTGATGAAACCAGATGAGGGCATGTCCCTTCAGTGTGAGTGGAAAACAGTGACACATCGCTGAGTCTTTCAACTCTTGTAGACTCAAATGGGTGCGAAAGTGATCCAAATGGTCAATTAGATCACGACTCCCATCGTATGAGTCAAGGGAAGGCATCTTGAATTTGGTGGGCAGTGGACGATTTAAGATCTCCGCTGTGAAGGGAGATCTGTCAAGGTCAATAGCGTGCTCATCGTCCTTGAACACACGGTTCCAAATCTTATTCACCCGTGGATCTGCGCGAGCAGCGTTGGCAGATCTCTTAGAGTTGAGGTAAGCCCTTAACTCTGTTTTATCCCCGGAGGGTCCATTAGCCGGTCGGCTACTACCTCAGTGGACCTTGCAGTCTTGGAGGCTCGCTCCTAGACTGAGTTTCCATTCTTCGCCCGAGAGTATTGGGAGTTTCTTCTTTCTGGACTTTGTTCCGACGGTGTGCTCCTAGAGCGCTCTTCAGGCCTGGAGCGCACGAAGAGGCTAGGATTTGATCATTTGCCGGTCTCCTGGGCACCTTCTAGCTGGCTTCTTTTTCCTCAGGCCACATTTTCTTGCAGTCGGCGCAGGGACGGCTGCCGACGAAGCCCCCTACTGTGGCTGCTCTTGCCGAGAGCAGAGTATTTGGAGCCGACGGTTGTTGATCTGCATCTGCTCTATCAGTCATTGAAAGAATAGTGTAGGCGCCCCGCCTATCATCCCATTGATCAGGGTACCAGCAGCGTGGTCCTGGTTGGGAGAAGTGGCATCTCTAACGGGATCGCTAACTTGGGCTCTCGTATTCACCATTGCGGATGAGTCTGGCAGTGAAAAGAGAGTGTTTTGGGGGAGTGTGGTTGGTTTTTCGTAAGCGTTTCTCACAGAGGGCGCCAATGATGCGTCCTTGGATCCAAACTTTGAATAGATTCGGGCTGATCTGCTTGTCTGGTTCCGACTCTGTTCACCGAGTTTGAACCCTACACACCATTAAAACGAATAGGAGGTCAGTGTGCCGGCGGAAAGTTATCCTGCCGAAAATACTCCGATGCTCAAGTCAGTAAACGGCCTTCGAAATCTAAAAAGGTAACTAAAAATGAGAATTGAGAGGAAGAGTGTAAGAGCACGTGGGTTTCCAGATGAAAGAGAGGCAATGCCGTCACTTGAATCTGGACGATAGGTGAAGGCAATAGGCGTCTGTCAACGGGAAGAGCACCTGTATGCCTTTGATTTGTGTTCTTTCTCTC
Source organism: Nepenthes mirabilis (assembly GCA_025585075.1). Lineage (NCBI taxonomy): Eukaryota > Viridiplantae > Streptophyta > Magnoliopsida > Caryophyllales > Nepenthaceae > Nepenthes > Nepenthes mirabilis. The sequence goes on from JAODPA010153434.1 coordinate 13,819, forward strand.
AGTGCGTTTGGATGCTTCGTAGAGAGAGAGTACGAGAATGTCAGAGAATGCGTAGTCAAGAACGTATGTTTTTTTTGTGTAGCAGAGAGTCGCAATTCTGTGTCGTAGAGAGCGTAGTTGCAGGCGTAGAAGTAGGTATGCCTTGAGTGAGGACTCCAGGGCTTATTTTAATGGCGACAGGGTGATCTTCGTTGGTTGGAAGGTGTGAACCCTTGTGCCATGTTTAGGCAGCCTTCCTTGTGAAGAAGGCACGAGTTGCCTAATTAGTTGGGATTGCTTCCTTCTTTGGCGGGTAGTGGCTTTTCAAATTACCTGCCTTCCTTTCGTGTATATTATCGTTATAAGGCTCCAATTGGAAGGAATTAGGAAGATATGGCGCTTTCCTTGTGGGAAAGGCGCCGATTTTGTCAATGTCCTTTTTTTGGAACTGGTTGGGTTTATGGAAGGCGTAAAGTAAGGAAAAGAGCCGTTGCTAACCGTCTGTTGGAGTGTGAGCCTAAGTGGGCCACGCCCATGAAAAACTTTTTTATTTTTGACCTGTTGTTACAGTGATTCTGGTCAACGCTTGGGTTGATCGTCCTGAGTGTAAATTGGCCGCCCGCCCTTACCTTAGCCGATCAACGCTGGCGTTGACCGTCGAGTATGCGTTTGAGCCTTTCAGGGTTTGGGCCTTCTTTGGCTATTGGGCCAGCCCAACTATAGTATACCCATCAAAATCATCTGTAAGAAATTTCAAAAATTCAAAACAAGCTAAAACAAAGAATCAAGAACAAAAAAAATTAATTTTGAGGAAGGACTTAACGTCTTATCAGTAATTTTAAGCTAAAAAAGTACTATTTAGACCTGTATGCAGACCGTCTATATATCACTATCTATAAATGGGGTTAAACGTCATATTCTTTTATCACCCGTGAGATAGGTGTAGCATTTAATTTTATCTGATATATATTAGGATATTTAAATATATTC
>JAODPA010153445.1:0-14787 GCA_025585075.1 Nepenthes mirabilis
TCTAATTAATTCTTATAGATGATTTACATCTTAATTTTTAATGGTACATCTTTATAGTTATTTGAGATAACTAAACAAATTTTTAGTAAAATACTAAATTCGTTATATCTACCCACGAGTCTAATATTGTTGCATGTCACGCAACCATTAGAAGGATGTTTTGGTATTTGCCAATTTATTCTCCAAAATTTAATATATTGTTTTACTTTCTTTGTGGCAAGATAGGGAGGTCAACATTTTAGCACATACATAAAATTAGCACTGCTACGGCTGCTCTTGAGGAACTCCTAAGCTTGCAAACCATTTACTCTTAGTAGAGGACTGTTATGGATCCTTACTTATATTGGTTCTACTTGATGGGTCTATGAACAATTTGAGCTCATCTAGTCATGGTAAAGGGCGATCTGACGGTCAACCCATTGGCTAATAAGGCTCAACACAAGAGCAAAACTCAAAAGTAGTCTGAAAAGCCCATCTACTGTGTATAGGCCCATAACAAAACCAATGGCCTAGCCTAAGGGAATAACTTTTGAGGCTTCACCAATTGCAGCGAAGTCAACTCTCCTCCTCAGCTATGGCAACTTGGCAGCATAGAAGGCGCTAACGCAACAGGACTCCACCAATGAGGTTGGCGGTCAACTATGGGAAATCGTCGTACCCGCCGACCAACGGCAGCCCAATTAACCCATGCAAGAGGAGACTTGGCCCTTGTTGGCCACTACCAGTCACAGTCACATCAACTTCACAAGACGACGTCTGACACAGTAGCTCCCATCAATACCTAGTAGCTGGTGAAATTTGAAGAAATACCTATCATTAGTCTTGATGCCAAAACCCTCTCCGCGAGGCATTATAAGTCCCTTCATCATCCACAAAAGAAAACAACTCTTAGGACATACAAAACTACCTCCGAGCAAGATTGATAGAGTGAAAAAAGAAACCAAGCATCTTTCTCTAGCGCAGTTCTTTCCTAATAGTGAACCACTTCCCATCGAGTGCAATCTGAGTGAGCCACCAAACATGTGCAACCACAAAGGAGCCCAGTCTTCCTACGCTTCCAAGCCGCCTCCACGCCACGTGCACCTCCAGGAGCTAGACCTCCTCTCACGTCCCTCATTCATGTGCAATCCTATATTATTTACCATCCTCCTTATATCTTTTTATTTCATTGAAAAGATTACTAATTTGAGTATCAGAAGATAAATTGGAGAGTGAGTTCCACCAATCCTCTGACCTCTTGTTTGTAATTTGTGGTATATAGGTTCTATGTTAATAATAACAGAAACCAAACCCACTCCAATTCGACTCACAGCAGAATCGTGGAAGGTTCTGTAATCTGTACCACAACTCGAGAACTAAGGACATATCATTGGCACTGTCTATAGAAAGCGACTAAAAAGTCCATCAACCAACTAATACACTCCTGACAGCTGAAATGGTCAACACGAGAGCCCAGACCAGCATACCGCCTAAGGATAATGCCACCCAAGGCAACGAACCCTTTACAGGTAGCCACATGGGTGAGTGTCCCAAAACTGATGTCCATACGCTGGCGGCCTAGATGCGAGACATCTTCAATATGCTCTAGAAGATCGGCAACCGAATGGATGCATAACAACAAGAGGCTCCCTCCCCCACGACACAAGCATTAGCTTCCAAAAAGAAGAGCCAAAAACCAAAGCCCCCGATCGAGAAGACCACATGGCCCGACAATGCTAGGGCCCAGAAGGCCTCGAGCAGTAGGACTCGGATAAAGCCGGAGGGCCACCCAAGCCATGGGACACATGACAAGAGCCCTAAGCAGTAGAACCCTCAAACTCCCATAGCGACAAGAGACCCTTGATGCAAGCCGAAGTCTCTTACAGCGCACAGCCACCACGTGTCGGAAGCCGCACGGCCGCGCACCTCTCTTCAAACCATTTGGAGTTGAGGACTTTCCTCAGCGCCAAAAGGGTCGCTTCCACCTCCCGTATAGAGGAGAATGTGGAAAAGATATGGTAGCATGTGTTCAAGGGTGATGTTGGAGGAAGGTTCGCAAACCTAAGAAGGTCACTCATTGCGGTGGATATCCGCGTGCAACCACTCCCCCACAAGTTCAAAATACGGGCCCTCAAGCCGTTTGATGGGAACATTAACCCAATGCACCACCTGGACCACTTTTGCATACTACTGGGTTTCCAGGGGTTCGGTGAGGTAGCCATGTACTAGTGCTTCCATTTGACACTCAAGGAGATGCTCACCTTTGGTTCTATAGCCTCCAACCGAACTCGATCCGATTTTTTTGAAGCTTGTTGACTACTTCTTGGCCCAATTCACCTTCGGTCAAAAAGTGGTGAAACAACCATGGCACCTTGTTCAGCTTTAGAAGCGACGAGATGAAAGCCTAAAGCGCTTCCTGGCCTGCTTCACCACCGAGGCACAAAGGATATCTAGGCTCGCTGACCAGGTGAAACTCAGTACTTTCATCACTACCTTGGAGCCAGAAGACTTCTTCAAACACCTGACCCACTAGAATCCTCAGACGTTTTGGGAGGTCAAGGCCATCGACATTGCCTACATCACAGCTGAAGAGACGAATGAAACGAAATGCCCAAAGCGCGTGGATCGACCACTGGAGAAGCCGATGAATGAGGGAAAGAGGAACAGGGATGACTACCGTCCCCGAGGCCCACACAAGTATTCACGGGTCAAACTAGGCCCTAGGAAGGAGTTTCGATCGTAGAACTTGACCTCCTGACTGATACATGCATAAATATCATGATACAAATTCAGGGCGAGAAGTTCCTGAAGTAGCCCAAGATACCAAGGAACCCAGAGGCTAGGGACCAAACCAAATGTTGTCACTACCACCTATTTTTGGGTCACAGAACTGAAGGCTGCATGATCATGTAGAAGGAGATCAAAGACCTGATCTGTCAGGGACATTTGACGAGATTCTTGCAGAACCCAGGACAAGCTCTCGCAGCCATAGAGGAAGACGCACAGGAGCAGCCAAGGAATCGGATGGCGGTCAAGGTTGCCAACATGATAATAACTAAGCCAACAAAGGGCAATGCCCCAAACCACCCAGAGAGTACTTCTAGCAGCAAGAAACTAAGGGTAAAGGTTAGGATTGATGTCATTAATTTTAGTAATGAAGATATGATATATGTAATAATCCCTCATTCTGACTTCTTTGTTGTATCTGCTATCATTTCGAATAGTACCATAGACTACTAGATGAAACAAGTTTTTATCGATAATGAAAACTCTTATAACTTACTATATCTTGATACTTTCTTTAAGTTTGGATTGAAAAAAAAGCCAGATGAGGCCTATCGAGAGACCTATATATGGTCTAGACAATGAGCCAGTAACCGTACAATGAGCCATTTAACTAGAGGTGATACTGGAGACGTACCTGTGCACGGCCTCTCGAATGCTTACTTTCCTGGTCGTCGATCTCCCATTTGTCTACAACGTGATCTTAGGACGACCCTGCTTGATTGCTTTCTGGGCTGTGACATTGATCTCCCACCTAAAAATGAAATTCCTAATACCTTACGGTATAGGAGAAGTAGTGGGAGACCAAGTGATGGGCCGAACATACTACTTGTCCCAAATCGCGCTAATGAACCCAGCCCAGCCAATTAGGGGCGTTGACTTTCGAGACGAGGATACAATCTAGCAGGCTCAATCAAGAGAGTCAACTGATGAGATCCCCTTGGACCCCACTGAGCCAGAGAAATGCATGCACATGGGGAGCTCCCTCTCAGGACCAGTTCGCGACCAGCTAATCACTTTTATCAAGAAGAATGTTGATAGCTTCACGTGGACTCTTGCCGACATGCCAGGGATACCGATCAGAGTAACAGTCCACAAGTTGGGTCTCGATCCTGATCATAAGCCTATTTGGCAGAAGCATAGGAACCATTTAGTTGAGAAATTGGTCACCATCTGCGAGGAAGTGAAAAAGCTACTTAACGCGGAGTTCATCAATGAGGTCTAATATTCGGACCAGTTGTCAAACATTATCCTCGTCAAGAAGAACAACAAAAAGTGACGAATGTGCATGGATTTCACTAACGTGAATAAGACGTGCCCGAAGGATAGCTTTTCGCTGCCAAGGATTGACCAATGGGTGGACTCCACTACTGGTCATGAGCTACTAAGTTTTATAGATGCCTATTAAGGGTACAACCAGATTAGAATGTGTCCAAAAAATGAGGAGCACACCTCCTTCATGATGGACCAAGGAATCTACTGGTACAGGGTAATACCCTTCAATCTTAAAAATATTGGGGCAACCTACCAACAGCTGGAGGATAAAATGTTTAAAAACCAGATCGATAGAAACGTGAAGGTATACGTAAACAACATACTTGTCAAAAGTAAAATCATCGACGACCACATTCGTGACCTGAGCAAGACCTTCATAGTCCTTTGAGTGCACTAGATGAAACTCAACCCTGGTGAATTGGTACACCCTCATAGATAGAAAGATATACCATCGGAGGTACTTGGTCCCTTATATGAGATGTCTAACACCTGAGGAAGCCGACTATGCACTGAGTGAAGTGCACCTAGGAGTTTGTGGCTCGCACGTAGGGAGCAAGAACTTAGCCTTCAAAGTAATAAAGCAAGGTTTCTTCTAGCCCCTGTTGAAGCATGACGCCATGAAATTTGTGAAGAAGTGCAAAAGTTGCCAACTCTACGAGAACGTACAGCACTAGCCACAAATGGAGTTGCAAACTCTGCAAACACCCTGGCCATTCACGTAATGGGGGCTTGACATTCTCGGGCTACTACTTGTGGTATCTAGACAAAGAAAGTTCGTTATTGTAGGCATTGACTATTTTACCATGTGGGTGAAAGTGTCCCCACTAGCATGGATAATAGAGAAAAATGCAACAGAGTTCATTTACCAAAATATCATTTGCCATTTCGAGATTCCTGAGATCATAATAACTAACAACAGAATCTAATTTACTGGCAAATGATTCTTCAGGTATTACACAAGTCTACGGACGAAGTTGGTTCACACTTCAATTTCCTATCCTCAAGCCAACAGGCATGTAGAATGACGAACCGAATATTGTTCCACAGATTGAAGACCAAGCTAGAGGATGCTGGGGACTCCTGGGCTGGCGAATTGCCTTCTATCCTTTGGTCGTACAGGACCATCCCTAGATGAACAATTCCTAAAACACCCTTCAACTTGTGCTACGGAACAAAGGCGATCGTCCTGGTGGAAGTTGGCCTGCCTAGCCCACCAGTTGAAAGCTTTGACCCCCTTAGTAACCTTCAGAGGCTCAGGGAGCACCTCGACCTACTCGAGGAAGTCTGAGATACAGCGCACTTTCAGACCACCACGTACGAACAGCAGACTGGGAAGTTCTATATAATAAAAGGATAAAGGCTCGGCAATTCGAAGTGAGAGACCTCATCCTCCGTAGTATAGAGCAACTGACAAAACTGCCAATAGAAACAAGCTCTCTCTGAATTGGGACAGACCATTCCTTATCTCAGCAATCCTCCAAAATAGTGCATACAAGTTATGTACCCAGGATGGAAAGCTTGTTCCAAGAATATGAACGCCATGCACCTAAAAAAGTACAACCAATAAGACCTAGACGAACCCAAGTCAGGACTTCATACATCATTATGAATGCTTGTAACTTTATCATGATATTTAATCAATAAAATTGTTGTCTATTCATATGAACTTGTCCATATGATCGCATGTATGTTTGCTATTCTGCCAAATTAAGTGACCCAAATTGCCCCTAAGTTAGACAGGATTTGTCATGGCCTACTTTGCGACCCGTTGACGGTCGAAGAACCTCAGCCCCCAGTCAAGCAGCCCATTACGTGTTCAAAAATTAAACCTTAGTTCCGTACCAAGAGACCAAGCGATGGCCGAAACCCTAACCTAGGGGCTCTTAGAACTCCCAACCAAACGGCCTATAAAACCTTATGAGGCTTCTACAGTGGGCGTGCAATGACCTCCCCTCGAAAGAGATAACACCCTTAGTTAACAATGGTCGACAAAGTAGGACCAGATGTGCATGAGCAATGACATCTTGAGATAGGGTCGATGCCAATATGGAAATGCATAGATGACAGCCTATGACTCTACCAGAGCCTGACAGCTACGGCCATGAAACACAACTAGCCCTGGCGAGGCTCAACCTCAAGTATATGATGACATCCTACTAATAGGATAGAGCACCCCAGAGGATGAAGGTGCCATAACATTCCCCTTCCAAGGGAATGAGCACCACCAAGCCAATGTGCCTCAAACAAACCCGATGGTGATAGCCACGATGCTTAGTGTGACGTATCGTATTTCCAACCAAAAATCTAGTAGAGTTTCGGTAATAATACGGACATCAATTAAATACAAAACTTGTAAATATCATTTACAACATACATAATATTGCCACAACATTACCAACACAGGATCCAAATCCACAAAGTCTCACATGACACCAACGTCATAAATCTGGTATGATATTGGCTCAAAATAGATACTCTAGATACCCAATTAACCATAACAATTCGCGAAAGTATAAACATTCAAAAATATAGCGAAAACTATACTACAGTATATCATTATCATATCATACATCTATGAACAAAATCCAGCAGAAATACATAATATTCTATTAAAGGACATAAAACTATATAACTAAGTCCATAAGGTTATCTTTCCCATCTTCGAGCCTAACCAACTCAAATCCTCTATTTTGCCTCATTGGGTATAACTCATACTAATTTGAAGGGAGAAAAATAACAAATGTGAACCAAAACTCAACAAAACACATATATCAATCAAAAGACATGCTAATTTTCATATTCAAAACATAATAATGCATATATGAAGGAATAGGAATGCATTTAAGGTTATAAATCATGATTCAGAAAAGAATACTTTCATGGTGCATTTTAAATTTCTTTGGTTCATTTCCTTTGTATTTTCTTAGTCATCAAATCATGCCAAAAACTTATTTCGTTGAGGGACCAAGGTCAATAACCTTACTGACTGAAGAAACGGTTGGTCGTAATCTGGATTATGTATACTTCTACACAATAAAAAAGACAACTCCTATTCAAGATCCAAAGGCGGGCAGTCTACATACAAACCCTATAGATCGAGCCAATAACAGTAAGTGACGGCAAAACAAACGACCTTTCACTGTAATATACTAAGGCATGTCAAGAAATATTACCATATATAAAATATGACCAAAATAATCATTGAGTTTTTACTGTAATATCTATGGTATATCAAAATATACTATCTATTGAATGATCCTCGGATCAAGTTCTTAGTTTCTTATTTCTTTAGGGAATCCTGCACTTAAGCATAAAATTTGTCGTTCCGAAGAACAGTTCAGTTAGTAAGTCATTCCGAAGAACGGTTCAATCAGTTCGTTAATTAAGTGCAGAATGTCCCTTCTTGGTTTTTTTTATATGGCTTATTCAAATTCATATTTTTATATTTCTCGTGAGTTTAAATCCTCATGTGTCCATAGTTTTATGTATAATTTTCTTTTGGAGCTTAAAAGAACTTAGGAAATCCTCTTTCTCATTATGCTAAATAGAATTCTTAAAGTTTCCAATCGATAATTCTTTCATAAATAGTTCATGACATAATTTTTGAAACCTTTCAAATCAATATGTTCATAATACATACATAAATTAATATAAAACTTAGAACATGTAGAAAATTCTTACCATAATAAGCCAAACATATCTTTAAAACTTCCAAATGATAATTCCTTCATAATTACATGTGTCATAATTTTTGGTGCATATGCAAGATGACATATTTAACGTAAATATAATTAAACATTATTGTTCCTATCCGATAATATTTTCAGAATACATAAAAACATAATATATAATTCCGTGGATATAAATACCAAACGTATAGGGTACCCGCATCTATAAAACAAAAATTATGAATTTTCAAAGCCCAATCATGTATAATTTACGTTTAATTCAGGTAAAACCCAAAGGGGGTGTAGGTTAGAGTTCAGGTGAACAAATGCTTCGTAAAACTATCAAATCGGATACTCAATTGATAAATTAACATATTCATGGTATGAGTAACAATATTCTAAAACCAATTTATGCATAAACCCCAATTTAATTGGTGAAATCATCCGGGGCACAGGGTTAGGATACCATGTCCGAAAATCGGTCAAAACTATAAAATCGGACATGAAATTCATATATATGTATGCTCAAGTCATGGGTTTCCATTATCTAAGGTGAAATCATGCATAAAATCAAAATAACAAGTGTAATTGATCTAGGCACAGGTTAGGGTTTCCAAGTGCGAAAAATCGCCCAAATATCACAAATCGGATATAAAATCGATATATTTTCTTGTTTAGGTCATGGGTAATACAAAATATAAACTTATTCAGGTATCAGAATGAGAATATTAGAAAAAAAATTAAATAAATGTGCAAGAAAACGAAAGATGATGGTATAGATGCACTTGCCTCAACCCGATCTATCACTTTTCTAACTGGTTCCAAACCGGATTCGAACCCTAGAACCTTGATATCTCTATTTTCTCTCTTCTCCCTCCCTCTCTCTTTCTCCTCTTTGCGTGTAAGAAAAAAAATGAGTTGAACGAAACCCTCACAGGTTTTTAAATCTCGAGTTGGTACCTGAGCGCTGGCCCACTGGCTTTGGCGCCCATGGCACCACCTCAGGCACCCAGTGGGTCAACTTCACAGATCCTATCCACAGTCTCGAACTTAATTTTTTTCACATAGATTAAGTATAATTTTAATCATATTAACTTAATTACCTGCAATTATAATATTCAGGAGCTGGTATATTACACTTAACCGGACGAAGAAAGAAAATACAATTCAGTGTGAAAGCTCAAGGAAATAGCAACGAAGATCGAAGTTAACAAGCTGGTTTCATTAACAATTAATCTTAGATGTACAATTGGGCTATTTCCTTAAAAAAAAAAAAAACAAAAAGAGGAGAGAGAGAGAGGAGAAAGGAGATATCTAAGGGGTTAGAGAAGTCTGGCTCTACGGCATGTCACCTCCTGGCTGAGAGGGCGAAGGCTCGGCGGTTCCCACAGGAGAAGAAAGCAAATCCAACACTTGGGTGGCGTAGGAGTTCGCTGGGTGGAGCAGAGAAACCAGACAGTCTAGAGCAACCAACTTCATAACCCACCGATAGAGGTGAATATCGTCCTAAAATTTGCCCTCCAGCACTTTCCTAAGGTTTGCAATCGGAATAGAGGCCTTCAACTGATCCTCAAGTAGAAGGTAGTGCCCGCAGAGAAAATGATACTGCTTCTGTGAATCGTAGAGCGACCCCCTCGAGGGAAGCAATCCTCTCCCGAGCCGCATGCAACTTGCCCTCTAGGGCCTCAAGCCACTAGACCATAGCTCCATGCTCCAACACACTGGTGTACCCTCAAACCAGGAAACCAATGGTTGCTGCAAGCTAAAGAGCCTTCTCTTAAACCTACTGACAGCAAACACGTTAGAAGAATGAAGGTCAAGGCAGAGAAGAAACAAAAGGGTACAAAATAGGTACCTCCACGAAGGAAATCCCCTCGAGGGGAAGATATCTCTAGCCAGCATCAAGAAACTCCTCTTGCCGCTCAACTCTAGCAAACACAACGACTTCGAACTCTGGGGGCTCAGATGTCGGTGCCACAATTTCTTTCACAATAGTGGCAACAGCTATCAAGCCTAGAGCTTCCAGCTCCAAAGGGTCAGAAAGACGCGGCTCAGCAGACCCACCTGTCCCCATGGAGGGCACGGTAGTAGTAACTATCTCTCTTGAAGGAGATTCCTCCATGATTTTGACCGCCTCTAGAGAAGCCACGTCTGCCGCTACGATCTCAAGGCAAAAAGGCTCCTCGACAGTCTCAGGGCCCTTGATGACCAACACGACCTCAACTGCACCATCAGCCGAGTGGCATCCCCTCTCGCACGAATAGGATACTCAGACACTCTAACGTCAACACTCGACGTCGACCTAGGAGCAACCTCCGGTGTCTCCTTGATTGCGACTTTCGCCACCGGCTCGTCTGGACAACCCACCAGGTGCTCGCCCTACAAGATCCTGACAACGGCAACAATCCTAAACTTGCTCCAACTCAAAAATTAGCTTGGCCTCGCCATTGACGGCGGCGGGTCCAGGTTCTGATATGGAAGCTACTGTGACTATGTCGCTCGCAGCTCCCCCAAAATTAGATGCTTGGCCAGAGGTTGATGCACTCGTAAGACGTGCTCCCCTCGACACGCTCCCAAACCGTTGAACCCACTATAGTGTGGCCTTGTCCTCTCCAGACAAAAAAGTAGACTCAGTGGAGGAGCCTTCAGATGAGGAGTGACAACGCATCAACTGCAGGCTTGAAGGCTCTCGAATTGTTAGTGCCCTTAGCACCCTCGGAACAGCTGACATCGCCACAGGGGCTGGCTCCCATGCTACCATAGCGAAGGCATCCGGAGTTAGCCAATGCCCCCTCTTGGGAAAAGTATTGGCATTGGCTAGGATCAAGTCTACCAAGGGTTTCTCCAAGGCTTTCTCATAAGCCTCAAGGGGCCTAGTGATGTTAAGGCGCACTTTGCCCCACTTGTTCAAGACGGACCAGTTGGAAAGAATCGCCATGTAAAAGAAGTGGTTCTTTTAGTGCTTAATTGAATCGGGATTTGCCCTTTGACATTGAAGCCAGAACGGGGGGACATGGAGATCCAGTCAGCTTTCTACGAAAAGGTAAAAATTTCCCTCACCAACCTAATGGTAAAGTTGTAACTGTGGCAGCGGAAAAAGACCCAAAAAGACACCGGGTACCATATGGCATTAGGGATGAGCCTTGCCATCGACACCCCTAAGGCTGTCAGGATCGCATTTAGGTCCGCTGGCATTGGGTAGTGGAGTCCACCCCACAAATGGACCTTATAAACGGTAATGAAACCATCTGGTGGGGAACAGGCCCTGTCGTCTTCACCAAGCAAAAGGAACGTCGTGCTCCCCAAAACCGTAAACTGAGAAAGCAGGGACTGAACGTCCTCGACTGTAAGGATCGACCAAATCTTCATGACATCATCGTTAACCATGGTTAAGGAAAAGAAGAATGAAAGTAGTGGAAAAGAGAATGGTTCGCAACAGATCAAAGACAAAGGCAAAGTGTGGGAACGATGAAGGGCACTCAGTTTAAATACGCAAGGATCTGGAGACAAAAACGACGTCGTAGGGAAGTAGAAAAGCCACCCTCATGATGGTGATGACGCTTGTCAATGCCGTAAGGTGCCAAGACGCATCCCTTCCCACAGCCAATCGAGATATGCCTGATGCCTTGAAAACCTACATGCTAGAATTGGCAACGGCCTATGGAACCGTCCTATTAGCAATAAATGCGACGCACAGAATGCAGAAGAGCCAAAGCCGTTAGCTGGAATGGCCATCATTACAGTGTACGATCATGTCAGAGGGCCAATGGCCCGCCGACATGCCCATCGTCATGCAACGTAACTCAATACAGGAAACGAGTCACGCGCAACCAAGGCTGACTCAACGACGCTCTACCCGACTAGCCCAACAGCCAAGCATCCGTAACTGCAAACCAAGAGGCTAATCAGCAGATAACCGAGCCACTGAATGTGTGACCCAATTGTCTGTCAATGGTCGGATCACCCATGACGGTACGAAGGCATCCCAACCATAAAATAATTACATGGAGACAAAAGAACATGACAACAGAAACTCCAAAGGCAAGGAAATATACGATGGATCCATTCATTGAATCCTTCTACAAAGTACAATGCTTACAATAGTAAAAGTACATAAAAGAAAAGATGAAGGAAACAAAAAAATGGTGGCGAACGCCTGGAAACGAGCCCTCGGAAGACACGTACAGAGAGGATAGCAACAGGTTAAACGCCATGCGAACCATGCCTACATAAACATGGAACGTGTCCTCCCTTGGGGCCAGGGGCCGCGGGATGTGTGTGGGAGATGATTCTCTAAAGGAGGAACAAAACACCACCGCCAGATAAGCTTCCCACCCTAAGACTCCTCCAGCAAGCTTCGGGGATGACCCATCAAAGAAAACTTCGAGGCAGGGCCACTTCCGCAAATCTAAAAGGATCGCGGAAGACGCTTGCCCCAGGGGATCCCTTCGTTAGGGGACGTTTGAAAACCGACTAGAGGAGGAAAGAAGAAAAGAACCCTACCACCAAGATGCCAAGCAAGGCGGTCCAAGAACAACTGAAGCAAGGTTTAGGCGGCACAAGAACAACCAGAATAACGATGACACTACAAACACTAGGATTGTCTTCAAATCTTCCAGGACTCCAGCCGATCCTAGCACGAGGCTTCGGAGAGGCTAAGGCAACCTTGAACTCCCATATTGCTTCAATGGCATAAGGATAGACCTTGAGAAAAAGAGCAAGAGGGTCCTCCCTTTTTATAGCCCTAATAGGAGAGTGGCGAGCTCTTAGTGAAAAGACATGTCCACTAATTGTTGGCAAGGAATCGAAGCAAGGTCACAATTCAGAGCGAAATCTTTCCAAGTAGAGCATCGAATCCCTACCGCATTGTACGGAAGGATGCACCATGCCTGGGAAAGGAACATAACTCTTGAATCGGCAAGTTGAGGCATCTCGGAAAGAGGCATGTGGCCAGAGTCCACTGGTAATGTCCCATCATCTAATATGCCAAAGACCAAAAAGGCCCAGCTCCCGGACATAGGGGGCTAGTGATGGGTCCATAAACGACTCTGGCTGATCCAGTCATGGTAGAGGCCGATTCGACGGTCAGCCCAGTGGGCAATATGGCCCAGTGTAAGAGCAAAGCCCAGAGGTAGTCCGAAAGGCCCATCTGCTATGTACAGGCCTATGGGGAATCAACAGCCCAGCCTAAGGGAATAGCCTCTAAGGCTCCGCCAAACATAGCGAAGTCAATTCTCCTCCTCTGCAATGGCAGCCTGGTAACGCAGAAGGCACCGACACAGTAGGACGCCACTAATGGGGTTCACAGTCAACCACGGGGAATCACCGTACCCGCCGACCAACGACAGCCTAGCAAACCCATGCAAGAGGAGACCTAGCCCTTATCAGCCACTACCAATTATAGTCGCATCAACACCACAAGACGACGTTTGACACGATGGCTCTCGTCAATGTCCAATGGCCGACGAATCTCGAAGGAATACCTATCACCAGTCCTGGTGCCAAAACCCTCTCCGCAAGGTATTATAAGTCCCTTCACTGTCCACGGAAGAAGACAACTCTCAGGACATACAAAAATGCCTACGAGCAAGATTGATAAAGCAAAGAAAGAGACCGAGTGTCTTTCTCTAGCACAATTCTTTGCCTGATAGTGAACCACTCCCCGTCAAGTGTAATTCGAGTGAGCCACCAACCACATCCAACCACAAATGAGCCCAGTCTTCCTACGCTTCCAAGCCACCTACATGTCGAGCGCATCTACAAGAGTCAAACCTCCTCTCATGTCCCCATTCATGTACAATCCTGCATTATTTACCATCCTCATTTCATCTTTTTGTTTTATTAGAAAGATTATTGATTTGAACGTCGGAGAATAAATCGGAAAATGAGTCCCGCCAATCCCCTGACTTATTATTTATAATTTGTGGTATGTAGATTTCAGGTTGGTAGCGATGGAGACTAGACTCGCTCCAATTCGACCCGCAGTGGAAGAGTGAAAGGTTCCCTAATCTATACTATAATCTGATAACTAGGGACGCATCACTACTATTCTAATAAATTTGCCAACTAGCCTATGCTGTTCCAAGTGAACACTTCTTAATAAGAAGTGAGACACCAAGATCTTGGATGCTGGATAAAAAATACTTGAATGGTCTTTAGCATCACAATAAAATTTTCTAAAAAAATGGGCTAATCACATTTTTCATTTTTGATCAATTTCTATCAAAAGTTATTCTTAGAGTAAGTAATCATTGTGAAAGATAGTCAAACCAAGATGGAATCTAGATATCAATTGTTAGGTATTTGGAGTTTCAATGCTTTGGACAGTTCACCTTCAAGCTCTTAAAATGAAAATTATTTTAGATATGCTACTACGGGATAGATCCGGGGAGTTATTTAGTAAAGTTATAAGTTATAGTGTCATATCAATTGGGCACTATTGTGTCTAAAACCATAAGTTTATAAAATTATTTATCATAATAAATTTACCTTAAACTTTTTGCAAACTTTTATAGATTTTTACTGTTAAATTATCTAGTTTTTGAGTTTTTCTCTCTTTGCCACTAATTTTTATGAATTTTGATTTTTTTATCGTCTCTATTATTACTGGTCATGATAATTACTATGATTAATTATGTTTTCATCTAGAAATATCTAATCTTTATAATCATTGGATAGTTGGATTTTTGTTCTTTCAAGTGATATGGTCCGACCTGTTGATCTAACTAGGTCCTTTGTGAAATCTCACTTCTGTTATTTCACTGACGAGCATCACTCCCCATCCCTTCTTCGCAACAACTAAAATTGGTTGTGGCACATTGTCACCTATCAAAGCTTATGCAAAAGCCATCCTCAGAACACTTATGCCATGTTCGGTTGGAGGAATTAGGTGAAAAAGGAATTACAATTCCCGCGAGAATTGTAATTCCTCCGTTTGATTGGCAATAAGGTGGGAATTACAATTCCCGGGGAATTATTATTCCCACAAATGTGGGAATTACAATTCCCGGGGAATTATTATTCCCACAAATGTGGGAATTGCAATTCCCGAGGAATTATTATTTCCACACTTGTGGGAATA
>JAODPA010153446.1:0-41034 GCA_025585075.1 Nepenthes mirabilis
ATCATTATAAAATTTGGTTTTGAATTTTATTCTTTTTTTTCTTCAACAATTATAACCATTACAAATAAAAAAAATACCCAAGTAAATTATTTATTTTTACTAAATCATGTAATTGGTACATCTCAAATATCTGAATTGTTGAACGAATTAGGCAGCTGTTTTACAAAAAAATCCATTCAAAATTGGATCCGGTCTTTATTATTCAAAATCTAGATCCTACATATTACAATAATAGGAATTAGAGGTGAGAAAAATATGGGACTCACTCCCCAATATATCTTTCGACACTCAAATTAGAAATCTTTATACTCAAATGAGAAAGATACGAGAAAATAAATGCGAGAATGCAAATGAAAGGAGATTGAGTGTTTTTGTTTGGAGAACAGTATTCCTTAGAATGCACTCGGCTAAGGGAGTGGCTTTGGAAGTGACGCACTCTTATGGAAGAGTGTTTGACTTTGTAATCTGTCTAGTTTCATCCTACTTTGCTATGGGAAAGATGTTGTATTTATAGTGAATGGTGTCGTTTGGTCAGCGAATCCCTAAATCAATGTATAGTTATTACACTTCTTCAGTAATGATGGGCGTTACTTGTATATATAACGGCTGCCTTCATTTAACGGTTGGACCGTATAGTTTCTGATCATTGAATCGATGCAGTAACTGCCTAAAGCTGCTCATTAAACATTCATTATTGCTCTTTCAATATTAGGTGGTTTGGGTCGCATCTCTTAGACCAATCGCCGCACCCTTTACTTCATGGGCTCAGAAAGTTTTTTATTTGGCCATCATTACTTTGATCTTTCTTCTTTCCATGTACTGAATTCGGGATAGCTCATATACTACTGTACCCATCACTAGCCTCTCATGTTGGGAGATTTGAGTTTTAATTCCTAATATTATTCACAATGGGATGCCAGTTGCAAACCTTCCATGCGTGCTCCTTCCCTAAATATTTTGTTGATTTGATGTCATATTTGGTAGGATTTGATTCTCTCTCATCAATACCAAGATGCATTATCTTCTTAAATTAAATATCCATTGATCATCCTTCTTGGCTATAAATGGCGGGACTCTCTATGCTTTACATTACAATAGGCTTTTGCCTGCCAGATGGTACGACTGTTCAGAACTAGCATGGAGTCTTTGCTACCACAAGCCAAAATCAGACGGAGTTCTTCCTCAACATTTAAATTCGAGATCTAAGGATACATTTGAAATCTGTATTGATTACCTTCTTTTATATGAGAATCTGCCATAGTTTTCCTCTTTTACGTTCATTCTAACACCAAACCTTCACGTTGTAACATGGTTTTGGATTTTGGCAGACGATTTTTTTGTATTCCCTTCTTTGTCAATATGGGCAGTTCTACTACTATATCTTTTGGAGGAGGGAGTTTTCTTTTTTTGTTTAGTAGTAGCCTCCCCGTTTAGGAAATGTGCAATTTAAAAATAGCTGCTACTATTTCTCTCCAAGGAGAGCTTTTTTTTTTTGTGTCTGTTCCAAAACTAGCTAGTGTGTTGTATCAGTATCCTTTATCACACTAGTCCTTGTGGAGTGATTGAGAAATATGTTGGACTTCTTTAGTCAAATCACCGCTCCATATATTATTTATCCTCTTTTCTGCTGTACTTTTATTGTTATAAACTTATACGTTTTGAAAGGAATAATAAATGGAACTACCTAAATATTGTTTGTCTTTATTGTATGGCTCTAACATTCTTATATGTTTTGAATAGTTGAAGCGCTTGGATGTTATTTTTTGTCATTTAATTTCTAATAATCTGATAACTTGAATCACTGACAACTCGATTTTCTAACAATCTGACTTATAATAATTTACTTTGAATGCTCGGTTAAATATTAGTTAATTAATCAAATTAGTCTCAAATATATTTGGATCGCCTATCACCAGTCTGCCATCTTGGAAAGCGACGTGTCAGGGTATCATAACCTACTCTACGCTAGAAATATGATGATCTAGGCGTTAGAGCCATCAATTTTCTGCTTGCTACGTTTGGAGGCATGGCATCAGGCCATCATTACTAACACAACAAAACTAACATGCCATAATGCATTCCAATGCGAGCATGAGTCTAAGTCATTATAGGGACATGCCTCTTCAGTGCCCTTAAACGACACTGTTCTTGGGCCAAAGTTTTAGCTATTTAAACTCCGGTCCTTTGCTGATTCGGCACTTCTTAACTTTTCGCATCGCTCTGTCCTAAGTTGCCCTTTTCTTCTTGCTTCCATGATTTTTCGAGCAACTTCTCAAGGTGTCACTATGATCTAAAATGTCCTCATTTGTAATGATGTGGATGCTATGTATAAGAAGTATAATATTCCTGTCGCTGTTCCATATATAATGCTTGAGTCAGATGATAGAGCCTGCACTCCTCGACTCGACTTTATTACTATCTATGAGACCTATATGAAAGAAGGCCTTTGGATTCCTTTCGCAAAAGAGTTATATGAGATTCTAGAGGCCTTTTAGATTCTTGTGGCACACATTCATCCCAATGAACTTCGATATTTGATTTCTTTGTGCATTTTCTTTCATTATAATAAGCTTCTCCTATACACCCGAGCTATTAAGGTAGTCTTCCGATTTAACCAGGATACTGACTAGCTTTATTTCACTCCCTGCAAGAAGTATTAAATAGGTAAGAGTAAGCTAGATTCAATAAAGGGTTGAAAAGACTAATATTTTTACGTTATGGTCCCTTCCGACTGGACTCTCTTCAGTAATTGGGGTAGCGTTAATTCTGCCTACTCTAAAGATGTCTTAGAGAGAGGGTCACATGGCTCGACCATTGATAGAGTTTACGTAGAGAATGCTATCTCTCTCCAAATGACAGGTACTTGGTTGACTCGAAAGGCATTCACCGATGTCAACTTGGAGGTCAGAACGGAAGGGGAGGGTGCCACTGTCTTGCCATTTCATTGTCCCAAGAGGAAGCTTGGTAAGCTTTTCATCCAGGACTCCCCTGAAAGAGCAATCGATAGGGCAGCTCCTTCATCATCTTCCACGACCAATTATGAGTGAGTCATCAATGAGGCATGTGAAGTGATGATCCCAGCACATGTTGGTAAGTCATCGTGGAGGCCGAGTTCCATTCATTCTTTCCTAGTTTGCCCAGTTTTTTAAGAGGCAACCAGATTTTTTGAGGGTGATGAGACTTTATTACTCTCTGCTTTAAGAATAAATGAACCAATAAATAGTGAATTGAGTGAGCCAATAACACTCCATTTGTCTCTGAGTATAGGGTTTTAGTTTTGGTCAACTTGTCACCCAATGTGTCTATCTTCACACCTCCTACTGTATTTGTTGAGCATGTTAATAACAATTAGGTAGCTGAAAAAATCATCGATAATAATTCAAAGGCCACAGTTGTAGAGGGAGTGCTTTTCACTGATGCTTCAGCTTCTAAGCAACCGGTGGAGTCAGGTGGTTTTTCTCCTCCCGGGTTTGAGGTTCCTCTCTACTGTCAAGGATTGCCTCTCTTATGATGGAGGTCTCCATCCATATCTAGGCTCGAGGTTTCTTCCATACCATCTTTTCTGGAGAGACTAATTCCCATCAAGGTACCACTTGTCAACTCCCTCATCTTCTAATTGTTCTTTATGTGACTGACCATTTTTCTTTACAGTCACAAGAACTGATACATTTGGTTACAAATGGGCTGTACCAATGAGATATTGAAATTTCCCACCTATCCCAATTGTTCACCGATCCTGTGGTTCTTAGGAAGATGAAAATCTGTGTTGATGTTACCATTGCAGAGGCTCAGTAGAGTTAAGATCGGGCTTCTTTCCTCAACCGAGAGTTATCCGAATAGTTAGTGAGATCCCGAGAGCTCTCTAATGAAAAATCCTCTGCCCTGGTTGGAGCCGCTTCACTTGAGGACAAGTTCTAGGAGTTTGAGCAGCAATTTACCTATCTTCGTATCAAGTGCATTCAACTTGGAGAGTTGATGACACATCTCCATCCGAAAGAGGTTGGACCTGCCTTGGATGATAGATTTCGGGATGGTTTCCATAGTTGCAGGCGGATCGTGTTCCTAATCACTTTTGACTTTCCACTAGGCTACCTCGATCTAAGAAATTAAGGAGCTTCTCATCGCTCTGACTTGACTGATTTTTTTAGAGAAGTGGGGTGCCAACGCCACGATCACTGGGGCTCCCAACCTTAGGATAGTTGTTATGTTCAAGTGTAGGTAGTTGACTGTATCTTATA
Organism: Nepenthes mirabilis; assembly: GCA_025585075.1. Taxonomy (NCBI): domain Eukaryota; kingdom Viridiplantae; phylum Streptophyta; class Magnoliopsida; order Caryophyllales; family Nepenthaceae; genus Nepenthes; species Nepenthes mirabilis. The sequence goes on from JAODPA010153446.1 coordinate 4,239, forward strand.
ATCTCCTAATGGATGCTTTTGATCTCCTTGTTAGAAATATCAACTTATCGATAAGCCAGTTAGGTCATTTTGATCATTGTTACTGATGTCTTTTTGTTTATATTGAATCTTTTTGCTCAACATTATTTTGTTTGCTAATTAAGCGTTATTACTATTATTGTTGGGTTTGGTTGGATATATTTGTTCAATTATGCTCATTCTTGTGAAAGGATATCATAACACTCATGTTGGGAAGGCCACTTTGTCGCTGGCTAGGTTTCGCTGCCATAATCGTCAGGCTTTGACGGAGCCTAGACCGTCGATCGCACTTAACCAATGGTGTTCGTTCCTATTAGAGGAAGTTTTGCACTTGTGTATCGGGCTCTAGTTCGTTGATCGTTGTCAACTGATAGTGCTCTTTTATGTAGAAGGATGTCATTGCACACATACTGAAAAGTCCCTTAAGTTTTCTTTTGTTTTGACCGTTTCAGGAAGGGTTAGACTTCTGCTTTCAAGCCCCTTGGCCTTTCATTAGATCTCGTTTGGGCTACTTGATTTTCTAGATCGAGATTTTATGTTCGACCTCATTTGGATTGCTCGATTATCTTGACCAAGGTTTTGACCATAATTTAACAGGTCGATTCACAGGTGAAAATGTTCACCTGACTTAGAGTTAGTCTGGGCCATTTGGTTTTATGGAAAGACACACAAGTATTTACATGAAAAATCAACACGATAAATAATTAACAGTTTTATTAATCATAATATGAGTATATCATACATAATCCATTGTCATGTACAAAGTTTACCTACATTCGATGAAGGTTCATTGATAGTATCTCTTAAGGTGGATGGCATTTCATATCCTTGAAACTAGTTTTTTATTCTAGGTGCATTGCTTGTACACACCGTTTTGAAGAATCACTAAAATTAGGAATCATTCCTCCCAATTAGGGGACGGTTTATTCCTGTCGGCGGTTTTGCCTATTGCCTTTATACTCCGTAGAACTAGGTCTTCACCTCGAATTGGCGAGTTTTTACCTTTTTATTATAGTACTAAATAATTCGTTACTGATAAGTCATCATACGTAGTCTTGTTGCATCTCGGGTTTCATCGAGCAAGTTAAGATACTCTTTGAGTTATTAGGAGTTATTTTGTGGGTTGAAACTTTTTACTCAGAGGTTAGGTAGGCCGATCTCCACTAGGATAATTGTTTCAGTCCCATAATATAAACTGAATAGTGTTTCTTATGTAGGTTCCCTTGGTGTTGTCCGGTAATAGCACAGTTTGGAGGGTAGCTCATCCACGCAAGAGCCCCCTATGTTTTCTATCTTCGTTGTGAACCCATGTAACAGAATTCAATTTGTTACTTCTATCTGCCCTTTCACTTGCAGATAGGCTATGAAAATGTGAACTAGACGAATTTCTAAACTCGTACATTAGTTGATGAATCTCTTGCAAGTGAATTGGGTTCCATTGTCGATCACTATGATATCAAGAATCCTGAATCTGTATACGATGCTCCGCTGAGTGAATTCTATTGTATTCTACTCAGTTATCCATGCCAATGGAGAGGCCTCTACCCATTTGTGAAGTAATACATGCCGACTATGATGAATTTCCTTTATCTAAATATAATGCGCAATGAGTCTAATATATCAAGCCTCCACTGAGTGAACGGTCAAAGTGACTGCAAGGTCTATAATTCTATGTGTCGTCAATGAGGGATGCTATCGTGGATTTGATAATTTTTTTTGCACTCCTTTACGAATTCCATGGCATGCCACTTCATCGTAGGCTAGTAGTAGCCCTATCACATGATTTTGAATGCGAAGTTCTTACCCCTATGTGTAACTCGCAAATGCTGAAATGCACTTCGCTGAGTACATAGTCAGCTTCTTCTGAAATTAAACACCGCATGTAAGGAATAGAGTACCCTCATTGATACAGTCTCCTGTCCATGAGAGTGTACCAATCTGTTGTCTTTTTTATGCGCTTGACGTCATCTGGATTTTCTAGCAGATGCTCTCTTTTAGGTATCTTCTGTACGAAGTCATCTAAGTATCGCCATCTGAAATATAAAGAACTTCTTTTGAGACTTCTATGCTCAAGGTTGTGAGGACTTCTCACATATCTCGGGTGTATTGTTTAGAATTTTTGGTTGTTGCTGCTTTTGCTAGTTGATTAGTCTTCTAGTTGTAAAATATTTTCACCCTATCAAATGACTCAGTCAGACCCTTCGCTCTAACAAGATATCTTGCGGGCAATAGGTTAGAGATTTTAAAATTTTTGATGACTTGGTTGACGATCAACTTTGAGTCACTGTGGACGATTAGGTTTCTGGCTGAACATTATTTTGATAGCATGAGTTCGGCTAATAAGGCCTCGTACTCGGCGACATTATTGGTGGCCAAAAATTTGAGCGTCATCGAATATTTCATCTCTAACCCACTCAAAATTGTCAAGACCGCACCTTCTCCACTCTTTGAATGGGATGAGGACCCGTCCACATACAAGATTCAGGTTAAAGCCTCCTCTTGACGACAGATGTCTTCGCTTGTGTAAATGTCATCTGGAATCATAATTGTCATTTTAGTTCTGAAATTTGTGAGGGCTTGACCTTTTATGGTCAACCACAGTCAAAATTTCATGTCAAACTTACCCAATTTGAATAGTCCATTTAATCAATCACTCGAACATGTTGAGTTTCTGTAGAATCCCCTTTATTGGATAATCTTTAAGGATGATAATCTTGTGAGTTTGGAAGAACAATCGTAACTTCCTGACAGAGTAAACCAATGCTAAAGCGATCCTTTCGGTGTGCAAATAACAAATTTTGGTGTCGGTTAGGATTTTACTAGCATAATAGACAAGTTGTTGTACCTTGGATTCTTGCATGATTAAAACTGAACTTATCGCTATGTCAGACGTTGCCAGATAGAAATGTTGTAAGGTTTAAGTTTTTATAACTTATGTTAATGGTGATTAATTTAGTTAATAAAAGTAAAATTTGGGTTAAATGACATGGGAAATAAGGTTTAAAAAATTACAAATCAGACAAGATGCGCATCTAGCCAAGGGCCGATGTTGCTACGCCTACTTCGTGCATGATATCTCGATCCGAAAAACAACATAATAATTAGGGAGTGATTTTGTAGAGGCCAAAGTGGCCTTGAAGGCTGGAGTGGTCTTTGTGTTGATGAAGCCGGAGTGGTCTTGTGATGAGGCTGAAGTTGAGAGGTAAAGGTGATGGCTAAAGTGGAGAAGGAGCATGGAGGCCGGAGTGGCCTTGTGAGTTGTGGGAGGCCAAACTTAAGGAGATGAGACCGGAGTGGATGGAATTGATGGAAGGCTGAAGTTAATGATGAGGTAATGGAGGCCGAAGTAGATGATGACATGGAAGCTGAAGTAGCTGTAGATATAGAAGCCAGATTTGATGATTGGTGAGGCCGGAGCTAAAGTGATGGAAAATCGGAGTGCTTTGTGGATGTGTTAAGGCCAGAGTGGCCTAGTGTGCGATGGAGGCCGGTTCGATGTGGTATAGTAAGGAGGCTGTAGTGATGATCTAGTATGATGGCTAGAAATGATGTAGAAATGAAGCCAGGGTTGATGATCGGTTGAAACACATAATAAACTAATGATGGATAGCGTTAATGATATGGATAAAGCCGAAGTGTATGATGTTGAGAACAAGGAGTAAAGTTGTCAAATGCTTTGCCTACAATTGCAAACAACAGGAGTAAATTGAAATTGGATTAAGACCGAATTTGTTAATAACCGGAGTAGATTTACCTACCTTGTTAACGATTTTCACCTACTCAGAGTAGGTAAACAACTCCTACCTACCTCATTGACGTTCTAGAAAAAGAAGTATAAGTAGGTGACTTACCTCATCAACTCCCACTTAACCAATCATTTATAAATACTGAGCTCCTAGTTTGAAAAAGAAGTTAAAAAATCTGTGAAAGAAAGAATAAGTAAGAGGCGAAAGGGAAGAGGGAGCATTAGGCCAGTTGGAGTGAAGAGTTTGGAAATCAGGCAAATATACTCTCAATTTTAAGTTCAGGTTTTAAGAATATTTTAACGCAAGAGTACTTTAGAGCTTGTTTTCTATGTCATTGCTTTGATAATTATGTTCTAAATCCCATTTCCTGAGTTTCATTACGAAGCATGCATGAATTTTATGATTCTGAACTAAGTTTCATATTTTGAAAATCTGTAATTTCTAACTCTGATTTCGTGTTTTATCACATACTTTATTATTCAAGTTACAATTGGAACCACGTTGCATGAAAATAACTCTTGACTTTGATTTTTATATGTTGACCCATGTTTCTGTTTATTTCATGACTGGATTGTTTTGCATGGAAATCCTGCATGGAAATTGGAAGGTTAAAAATATAAAGGCCTTTTGAAATTGACCGAAGCATGGAAATATGTAAACTTTGAATCGGCCTTGAAATATGATAAATGTTGTTTGAACTTTGAATAAATGCTTCGAATCTAGAACTGTGATACAATCAGATAAGGTTATCTGACATGCCTTATAATATTATGGTGGTAATTGGAGATAACTATGTCCATGGAGTGATACATGGATCGCCATCCTCCGAGTATTGTATAAGGAGGAAATGATATGATATGATCGCCATCCTTGGGGCATTGTACAGGGAGGAAATGTATGATATGATCGTCGTTCTCGGGGCATTGTATAGGGAGGAAATGGATATGACTTTTAAAATTTGGGCCTTTGATTGTGTGGAGTAAATACAATTTATTCTCGATTACTCTCCCTCTTAGCTGGTAGGGTCTACTAGTCTAGGTCCCTTTGAACGATGGAATTAAAAATGGAAGGACCAATGAAAATGACATGGCATTATAGACTTCAGAAATTCGACCCAGTACATGAATTTCGGAAATCGATATTGCATTGTGAACTTCGGATTTTGACGCTGGATTTTGTATTTCGGAAAAAATTAACATTAAAATATAGAATTTTGTACTTCAAAAATTTGCATTGAACTGTGAACTTCAAAAAATGGCGTCGAATTAAAAACTTCGGAATCGGTATTGATCATGAACTCCGACATTTTCTATGACTTTATGTTATCGCATTTATGATTTATATTGTATGTTTTCGATACCTTACTGAGTTTTGGCTCACTTTGTTATAATTTTTTACCTCCAAATGAGATTGTAGAATTGGTGTCGAACGAGTAGGAATAGAAAAAGTTTAGCAAGGAAGGATTTTGGAATCGGAAAATCTGTTGAAAATTTTTGAGAATTTTGATATAATTATCTCAAACTGTGAATGAATGAATGAATGACTATGCTTCCACTTATATATATTTTGGAATAAATCTGCTTCCACTATTAAGGTTTTAGAATGGCATCTCTGTATAAATTTTGCTTTAATGAAATGAAATGTTAAAAGAGTTGGAGCCTTGAATATTACATGGCGTTGGATGATCTTGTGTATGTATTGTGAATATATATATATATATAAGTCTATATTTTGTAAGCTTGCATGTGTTGGTCGAGTCTGGACCGTCTCCATTGACTATTTCATTTTGGGACTTAGCTTAAGACAAATTGTAACAAGAAGATTTTGAAGTGTGAAAAAAAATTTGCTCCGTCACATCACGCCTCCTGGATGCCTGAGGCACCGGGAGCAGAGTTGGGCCCACTCGAAGCACACCCGAGTGCACCAATAGGTGCCGAAAATAGAATGGTCATGCCTGCCCTGCGCCTGGACTGTGCTCGAATGTGGGTCCGTTATAAGTCGGCCGAGGATCAACTTCCACCACATTTTCAAGCGATAGAAGAGATTAATGAGAGAGAGAATAGAAAGAGAGGCCAAGGAGAGAGAAGAAAAGAGTGAAAAGGAAAAAAGCTTCCGGATAGCTCGATTTGGAAGGTTCAGAGTAAAAATTTTGATATTTTAGGTAAAGGTAAGTGCATTTTGAATTCTTTCTTTCTCTTACTGTCAATTTTTACTAATTCCTTCGAATATTATTATTCTAATATTCGTCTCCATTAAGATTCTAAAGTTAATATGGCACAAAAATTATTTCTTCATAATTTTATTGAAAGAATTTCATATTCATACGTGATATTGCTGCTGTAATATACTTGTGGATTTTTATATATTATTGTATCATGTTTATCCATTTTTTTACTGGATATATTATTGTCTCATGCCTTGCTGATTTTATTAATATGCTACTGTATTGTGTTTTGCTAATTTTAAATGCTAAATTTCAAAGCTGAAGCCTGTTGCTATATTATACCTGGCTGATTTTTAGATTTGAAAATATGTTACTGAATAACTAAATTTCAGTGTTGTATGTTACAAATCTGAAATTTCAAGTATTGATTTTGTTGGATTTTATTTTTTAAACTTTGAAATTTGTTATGATTCCAGTTCTTATAGAAAAGAAAAACTAGTCTATGGAAGATTCTTAGGAACTTTGCAATATACTATGAATTACAATTATTTTCTATTGAAATTGAAAAAATTATGAAGAACAAAAAAAATTGTAGAGTTTTCACAGTGATTTTTTTTTAAAAAAAAGAAATTGGACTAAAAATTATTCAATGGGTAATATTCTCTGACGTACCTTAGAATATAGTAATGGTGATTGAGGAATTACCCCTAACCTACAAGGAAACAAAAGCAAATTATGGCCCCATCTATTGGGTTATAGGTATTTGAATAGAAGGATAAGGTCTTAGATTGTGTTGAAACAAACACAATCCTTTCCTTGATCGTCTGCTTCGTTACTTTGCAATGTCTACTAGCCCTGATTCTTAAGGATAAATAATTTTTCAATATGTTTGACTGTTAAGACAGTAAAATGATAAGAAAAAAAAGGTCAAATACATTATGAAAATATTTTATATTCATGTTTTATATTTATGTATGTATTATGACTCATATTCATTTCGATTATATATTTTAAGTATAATGTGCATATTTATTGCTATATGTAGTGTCTTGTTAAGTATTTAACTCACTTCCTTACTATTTTATTAACCTTTAAATGAGTCACATGAGTTGATGTCAGATGAATAGGAATAATGATGGGAGTTTCTTCGTCCCAGAGGTCAAAATCTTCAATCAGCTGATTCAGAATCACCTGATTGACCTGAGATAAATAGTCTGCCTAGCCGATGACTTGGTCGCCTAAAACCTCTCCAACACCACATGCTGTCATGAATTTCATCTTGAGATGTAGGATAGACATCATTACTCTGAATGTAACTAGGTAGAGTCATCCCAAAATAGCGTTGTTGACTTAAGGTAGGTTAACTATTATGATTATGAGCATGCATGCCGTTATGTTTGGATGCATTCCTAGTGTGACCTCTAATTGAATGATTTCCTGATCGAAATAGGTTCATTATCTAGTCTGTATTGGGGTTCCTTAACCGGTCTCATTTGGTCCTTTTTTAATTCGAACTTAAAATAGGTATTAATATATAATAAATTTCTCAAATTTTCATTATCAATAAAAACTCATTTCAATTAGTAATCGCAAATACCATTCGAAATAAGTACAAATATAACAAGAGGATCGAAATGGGGAGATATTATATGAGTCGTATCATCATTGCTAAAACTAATGACATCATTTCTTTCTCCTATCCTTTACTTTTTACTACTACAAGTCTTTTCTAGGTAGTTAGGAACTTTATTTTTGGGTGGTCTCGTAGACACCATATTCACTATTTCAGTTGTAACCTAATTGCATGGCTACTCCTACTGCCCTAACTCCTCATCATTTTATCTCCCAGAGGCTTGTCCCGGGTTTCTTAAAAACTTGTTGAGATATTCTTTCTAGATAAGGGCCTTAATTTCTCTCTGTAGAGTAAAACAATTCTCGGTGCTATGACTCAAAGATTGATGGTAGAAATAGTATTTTGACTGATCTCTTCCTTTTAGGTTCTTGGGCTTCTTAGGCTACTTTAGGAATTTTTTGTCCTGAATCTACATGAGGATGTTCATCCAAATGTCTTTTATTGGAGTCAAGTTCAGTGGCATAAACTCTCTTTGGGCACTCAATTCTATCCTCGGTTGTTTCCTTGGATCTTGGATGTTGAAGTTGTCTTTATTCCTTTTCTTCCCACTCGTTGATCCCGGATAATAATCTATGTGCTCCGACCTCTTTACTTCGTTAGCCTTTTCAAGGACAATGTATGCAGGGATGATGATCTTTACCTCAAGAAAGATCTTGAGCTCTTATTAGACCAAGTGCTTGAAGAAATCATCCGACTGTACGGTCATTATAAAGGAGTTCAATTTTACCTTGTTGGTTAGCTTTAATATTCATTGGGCCTCTACGTTAAACCGAGTCAAAAATCGCTTCAGACTTTCGTTTGGCCCTTGTTAGATGCGAATAAAGTACCATGGTTGCTTTTTCTCCCTCCGATTAGAGGCAATTTGCAACAGGAAATTACTAGCCAGCTCTTTGAATGTTTTGATCGAATTCAGCTGTGACTGATAAAATCAAATCCGAGCATCTCCTTTGAGGGTCAACGGGTACTAGAGACATAATATTGCATCATCTAGGCCTTGGAATCCCAACATAGTATAGAAATGATCTAGATGGTCCATAGGATCGAAAATCCCATCGTAGGGTTCCAGGGTCGGCATTTTAAATTTGCAAGGGAGTTATTATATCATGATCTCCCTAGTAAACGGCGACCTACTCAAGTCGACCAAGTGTATGTCTCGTGCTTCCTCTGAAAAATTGCTGCTCGATCTTTTGAATTCTCTTCTACACCTGAGAAGTGGATGTAATCCTCTTAGCATTGAGAAAGGTCTTCAACTCTGAGTGGTTCGAGGATACGTGCTGGATCGGCCGACTGCGAGCCCTTCTTGGCAGAATGCTACATGAAGCTTCTTCTCGGACAGAAAGCCTCTGATCGTCTCGAGAATATTGCGGATTCCACCACTATCGGACGGAATATTTGTGTATGTAATTGCCACATTCATTTAACGGTAGGTTTGTACCGTTTCTAATAATTGGATTGGTATAGTAACCATCTGAAGCTGCTCATTAAATATCCATTATTACATTTTCAATGTTAGGCACTTTGGGTTGTGTCTTTTGGGTCAACCATTGCGTCCTTTGTTTCATAGGTTCAGAGAATTTTCTATTAGACTATTGTTATTTAGGCATTTTTAATTTCTGTGTACTGAACTCGGGCCGGCCTGTGTGCTATTGTATCCATTACTATAATAATTACATGCTAAAAATCCATAATATTATCTATTATTTCTATAATTGTACTGGAAAATAACAAATTGGAATTTTTTTAGTAGTATAATTAAAAAATAAAATCTTGGTTATAGCATAGTCGAGATATTTTAAATTTATTTTTAGAAAATAATTTGCGTAATGTGTTACAATTACCTACGCCGTGGGGTCACGGAACCTCCAAGCCGGCGAATCTCTCGCAATTTCGCAGCATTTACGGCTGTCTATAAATACCCCCTAGGTTTGCTCAATTTGAACCCTTTCATGTTGTCTTAGTCTCTCCCTCTATTTCTCTTGAAAATTAACACAGCGAATTCCTCATGAACCTGTCAATCCGACCCTATCTCTCTCTGCTCAAAGGGACGCCCTCTTAAACTCTTCCCTTAGCGTAAGACCATCTCTCTCTCAACAGAGTATTCTTCCTTGATTCCTGCACTAATCTTGTCAATTTTCGAGAAATCGAAGGTGAAACTAATTTTCAGATTATTAACCGCATAGGCTTTGAAATGGCGTTGTGATTGCTATAGAATTTTGTGGAGAAAGAGAGAGAGAGAGAGAGAGATAACAATGGAGTATATGTTTTGATTCGAAATGTTTCTTCTTCCTGTCTTTTCCGTGTATTTCTTGTTAAGTGATAATCCAGAAGAAAAGAAATGTTCAAGTCAATTAATTTCTTCTTGTTTACCCTACTTCCACCTGACCATTTGAGCATGGGGTTTTTTGTATATTCGAATAATGGTTAATTGTTTAACATTGATATTATTAATTGTAGTTAGACTTCTTGTCTTTCACGGCAGTAGATGTAAGTGCGAGGATCCAGTAAGATAAATAACCAAAGATGCTTGAATGGAATATGACTCAGGGCAAAAGATAAAGAGTCAATAGGTTAAGGATAAGAGTTATTCTTCTTATTGTTGTTAGAATTTTTGCGCGCTGACTGTTTTATGTATATCATCATTGATTCATAATGCAAAAACTTTGATTTTAGAGATTCCTGGTTGGGCTTGTAGATTAAAGAATTTGGATCATGCATACCACAATTACAAATAAAAGATCACAAGTCTGAGAAAACTCTTCTATTTGCCCTCTGGACGGTCAAGTGAATATAGCACTAGCCAAAATAGTAAATGAGGAATAAGACTTGGAAGGGGGTTGTAATGGCTTTTGAAGGACAAGCTTTGAGCCTTAGATATTTTTTTTTGGTTGCGTAGAAGGTTCATAAATGAATTAGATTGATCTGGACCTTGGAATTTTGTAGGATTAAGTGCGGCATGACTTGTACTTAACAAGTGCAAATGTCCTTTCTTTGTCAAGAGACCATATATTTATAGAGGCATTAGTCCATATCTAGTAAATATCATAGTAACTGCTTAGGCTAATTGACAACTTAGAGTGGGATCATTAGGGATGGATGGTTTCTCTAACTGATGAGATATGGCATTCATGCTTTGATCAACCAAATCATTGAGACATATTATGAACTTTCCATGTTGGTACATCCGCATGAATTAAGGAATCATGGCTATAGTTTCTTTGACCATCAGAACATGGTCTTTATGTAGCATTGCGTTTCTCTAATTTCTGGCCAAACTTTCACTTTTAATGATTGTAGACTCTGGTCCAAGGGTTAGGCCATTTTAACATTTTGTCTAGACTGACAGGTCAGCCATTATGGAATCTTGGTTGTGACAGTTGATTCTTTGACAGTTTGGACGCTGACAGTGCTTGCCTTCCTTACAATGAGGGCCGTCTGACAGATAGAGCCTTCCTTGACAGATTGACCTTTCTAACAACATGGCCTTTGACAGTTTGTTTTTTGACAATCTGGGATTGGATCTTACTGTTTTTTTGTTGGACTTCAATTATGTTCGTTGTCTAAGGTTTCTTTGTGGAGGTTTGGTTAAATGTGTGTGTGTGCATGCATGTATGTATATGTGTGTATGTATATATGTAGACATGTGTGTGTGTGTGTGTGTATGTCTATATGTTTCTATAGGTGACATTCCATGGTTTCTGATTGAATAAATAATGGGAAGTCCTTTTGGGGGTCTTGTGGGATGTTTGGGATTAGGTTGTGTCAACTTCAGATTAAAAAGGGCTGTTTTGTTTGTTTTAACTGATATATAAGCTTCTTTTCTGGACCAACTGCAAATTGGTTTAGTCTTGCAATTTGGAAAGCCTTTGCATTGTAATGCTGGAGTCTCGTTTAATGGGCCACCCCCTATTAGCTAGAATATCTTATGATTGGAAAGTGTCAAGGTGTTTTAGGAGAGTGCTTTAATTTAGAGATTCACAATTCTGTAAGTTTTACATTGTTTAACTAGCTCATTTCCTTGCAGTCCTAATGTGTAAGTTAACAAGATCTGTCTTATATATTCAGAGGGGCATGGAACATAGAGATCCAAATTGCTTGAGGTCCATTGTGTGGAATGATGGATCCAAATTGCAATTGCCAGGGAAACAATTAATTGTGACAACTTTGGTCACAACTTGCTGTATTGGCAGGCTTTTGGTAATTTAAAACAGGATATATGGTGCACTATAAATGGGTGTGCATTGTTTGGCATTATGCGACTATAGATGTAAGATATATTTGTGCACTGAGCCGCTGATTCTGATTGACTTGCAATATTTGCCATCAAAACTGCTACATTTTTGTTGAGAAGAGACAGAAGTTTTTTAATGTTGTACTTCCACTTTGATCTTTATTGAGATTCATGGTTAAAGAATGCACATCTGTATGGGCTAGATGTAGTGGGTTTTCAGAAATTCTCCCTCAGTCTTACTGGGGGTATCTGTCCTATGCTATCTGTTTCTTTCTTATTTACTTTCTGAGTTCTATATAACAACAGTGCTTCAAGCTTCCTTTCTATAGCAGTGATCAAAGTTTCTGTAAGATCACTTTTTGAATTTATGCAATAGCTGAATTATGCATTGTAATCATCAGTCAAACTGCTATTGACACGCTGTTTAAATTTCTGTTCCAGGTGTGCTGTTGCCCTTTATCTTGACATGTGCTATTATTGCTGAGATTTTGCTGCCGACTGTTTCTTGGGCGCTTTATTTTGAGTTGTAATCCTATTTTGGGCGCTTCTTGTAACTCCAAACAATTTGATATAGTTTGTCCTGTATATTTGTTAATAAAGACAAAAAACCCAAATTTGTGTATTTACTTAAATGTTATACTTTGATGGTCATTCTATGATCCCAAATGAACTTGCATTCATTCTTCACTGACATTTTCTTTTAGGTTTTGTTTGGTATATCTCCATCTAGACACAAAGTTGCATTTTATGGGAAATTTGCAGATATTCATCAGCTCTTTGTGGGAAAGGATACAAGCAGTTGACACTTTTGCTGCTTGGTGCTTCATCATCTGAGTTTTGTAAAATCTACTTACCTGTCCAGCATGGAGAATCTGGCACAGCTTGAAGCATTATGTGAAAGACTTTACAATTCACAGGACTCTGCTGAACGTGCTTATGCAGAAAATACTTTGAAATGCTTCTCTGTCAACACCAACTACATTTCACAATGCGAATACATCTTGGAAAATGGAAGAACTCCTTATGCATTATTATTGGCTAGCTCAAGTTTACAGAAGCAAGTCACAGAGAACAATCTACCTTTGCCACTGCAACTTCACATTCGTAATTTTCTTGTTTGCTTCTGGAAGTCCATTTAGATTTTCTATGCTGATCACTGGTGCTGTACTGTTTCAGTACCACTAGTGTCACTGGTTACATATATACTGCTTCTTACCCTTTAATTACCCAAATCCTGAATTGTGAATATTCATTTTTAGCAGACGCCGTTGAAGTGAGAAGAAAGGTGTTCCTTGATATGTTCTCTGAATGCATAGTGAATGTTTTTTGAGTTTTGAGCTTGCCTGTATGGTGGATATTATTGTAATTTGTAAATTACAGCTGCAGTTGTATTTCGACGTATAATTGTCTCTGAGATATGTCTCTGCATATTAATTTTAAAACCCATACTAATTTGGCCTGTATGCTCTTTATTTGAAGGCGATCTTGTTATAAATTATCTGGCTGCTAGAGGTCCCAACTTGGAATCTTTTGTAATTGTATCCTTAATTCAACTCCTTTGTCGAGTGACAAAATTTAGCTGGTTTGATGATGATAAATTCAGAGAGCTTGTCAAAGATTCTTTGATTTTTCTAAATCAGGTGATGTGAACTATGCTTATTGCTCCATTTACATGTATTTAAAAGAGTGCTCTTTTACTCATGCTGCACAATTTGTATTCTCTTCTTGATTCTGCCATAATTGGGCACCTGAGAAAATGGGCCATTGCTTTTACTGTACATTATCTTTTGCCATTGTTTTGACCATAGATGATCGTGGACCTGACCAAGAGGTTTGTAATATGCATTTTCCTTTAGTGTTAAGACAATGTACAGTTAGCTGGAAAACTACACAAGAATTCATGTAGCATACCTTTTTTTTCTTTTTTTGTGGATGATATTGTTTTGACATATGAGACTAGAGGTGGAGTATAATTAAAATTAAAACTATATGGAGAGGCTTCAGAATTTGAAGGGCTCAAAATAAGGAGTGGAATAGAGTAAATGAAATGCAATTTTAGTAATCCCAGCTAGAATAATGAACATATCCCTATTTGATATTAAAGAAATTCCAGAAACTAATAGTTGGTATCTGAAAGTTCACTGTTTGGGTTTTTGACAATTACTTTCTTTTCTAGAAAGGGTATGATCTCTATCCTTGAGTAAATGATCCTATCAGTTAGATAATTGAAATCCATACTGGACTATTTCGATCATAAAGAGAGATCTTTTCACATGGTGAGGAAGACTTCGTAGCAGTCCTTAGGCTGAGAAATGGTTATAGTATCTATGTTAGAAGATGGGCACTGGTTCATGTTGCTTTCGATCTAGAATGCAAGGAAAAGTCTACGTATTACCCTCCTTATACTATGGAGTCCTTAATGGGGGATATTTCATGAAGTGGCCAGTTTTTAGGCCTAGAAAAATATTGAGTGAGGTGATAAAAAAGGTTTCAAATAACTTCGGAAGATATTGAGCTAAACTATGTAGAATGGCTGTGGATTCATCTAGTTAATCACTTAGTATGAAAGAAGGTGTCGTTATTGTTGTCGTAATATAAACTTTATGAAGACGGGGCTGCCTAAGCCCACACTAGTTGGTACTCATAGTTCATAGTTTATGCTTGAACAGCTCATTCAGTTTGTCAGTTGTAGGCTTGTAGCATATTATTGACCTGGTAATCTGGTAAGCAAAATTTTAAGGCACATGAAGGGGAGGTTACTTTGAATGAGGTAGCAACTCATATCTAGTAATCTTTGTCCAAATCTGTTAAAAATGTTCTCTTCCAGGCTAAAAGGAATAGGGAAAATGGATGTTGCTTTCAGTCTTTTGCTTGTAAATGAGAGAAGCATCATAATTTTCTTCTATGCCAGTGATATACTTGGTGTTGCCTTCTTAAGATTCTATTTTGATATTTGAAGATAGCCTTATTGTTTAGCATATTTTAGTTAACATTGCATTTCGTCTTCCCTGAATTAATTTGTAGAGGAATAGTGCTAAAAGTCTACATATTAAGCGCAGGGAAAAAATCATTATGTTATTGGATTGAAGCTATTGAATCAGCTTGTCACTGAGATGAATCAGGTATGCGTCTTCTATATGGTTCCTAATATATTAAATCACTATAATGTGTTGTCATGGAAAACACAAATTCGATTGTGTGGTAATGTTGCTTTTAAGGGTTTGTTTTCTTTTTTATTTACTGATTATTGGTAAAACAAGTTATATATATTAAATGGTATATTATCTTTCTAATTAACTAGAAAATTAGCAAATCTTATTTGGTGAGCTGAAAATGCATTATATGGACCTTGCTTGATCTCATTTATTACCTTAACATAGTTGTCAATTAGATGCACTGCAGAATATGACACAATGTGATATATAATATGAACTTTGTTGTTTCTTCATTGTATGATTCCATTGGAAATATGTGGTACACACGCACGCATGCACACGTGCGCGCACACACATATCTCCATGTAGAGGGTGGATTTTGTTGCAATGGTAAACTTGCTCCATAAAATCCAGTCACTGGTTTAAATAATAGAAACAATCTTCTGCAATGCAAGGATAATATTGAGTACATTTGCACCTTCCTAGACCGAGTACACTTGGCCTCCATCTTTATTGGCCTCAATTGGCTGCACACAACAATGAAAGTATCAGAGGCATGCCGTATCATTGAGCTAATAGTCTGCCGTGCTGGCCTCCCAGTTGGATGCCTGATTTAGAGAGGAGGGAAAAAGTAGAGAGAAGAGTAATAGAGGGGTAGAGATAAGAACAAAGACTAGAGCGGTAAAGACAAGAAAGAATTCAAACCAAGGGAGAGAGGGGGAAAATTATGAATATCCAACTGCATTCGATTTCTCAAAACATTCGTTCATTTATCAATCAATCCAAAAATTAGAGTATATGGTCTTTATAGAGAGAAATACTAGGCCTAAGATAATTTGGTAATAAATTATCTATTACTAAAAATAAGAAATTACAATAAAATAAAAACACAATGAAATCAAACTAAAATCTTGTCCAATAAGTAAAACAAATAAAAGCCAATAAAATCATAATATTTTCGAAAATCTTTTGGAATATTTGATGTGATATTCACATCAATTCTTCCCGAGTGGTTGAAATTCAACCCCGTCGCGTTAAAATTTCTATAGTGAACTTTCCAATTGCAAGCCGAACGGCGGTGCAAGCGGTTGTCAACGTTGATAGACACGTGGGAGTAGAGACGAAATCGAACTCAGCCATCAATATCGCCTGAAGGAAAAAGACTGAGGCCTGGAGATGTGCAATCCTGCGAATTCTGATAGAGTTGCAATATACCATGGTCAAACTGGTAGCGTATCTCTCGAGCAATCCAAGCAATCTTGGGCTCTGTCCGACTAATCCATTTAATAAGAATGCGTTGAATTGATCCATCCCTAGGAGACATAAGCTACTCATTTAAAGTAGTATCAATTTTATTAGTGTGTCCCGGGAGGGTGGAGAGGTGTGTAGAAATAGGTGGATGTGCAATATATGATGTATCGGGAGGGACAACAAAGGGATCAACTGACGGGTTAAAACTGGGAAAATTGTCAACATAGAAAGTACTATCAAAAGAAGATAAAATATTAATAACATATGCAGTTGACCCGATATGCTGTAAAATCTTAAATGGACTACACTACAAGTATGAAATGTAGAAATGGGCTCATATAAATGCCGCTTTGGTCTGATCCAAACCATAACAAAACCTCCAATATAAAAGGGAACATGAATTTTATGCACATCAGTGTTAAATTGATATGAGGTATGAATTGTTTTCAATTATGTATTAATCTCAATGTGTAAGTCAA
Source organism: Nepenthes mirabilis (assembly GCA_025585075.1). NCBI lineage: Eukaryota > Viridiplantae > Streptophyta > Magnoliopsida > Caryophyllales > Nepenthaceae > Nepenthes > Nepenthes mirabilis. The sequence goes on from JAODPA010153446.1 coordinate 20,913, forward strand.
GAAGATGTGGTGCAAATAGTTTGGCCATTATGGATGTGCGGACATGTTGGGACATCGGGAGATGACCTAATAGTTTTAGAAAGGCTTCGAGAATAATATCAGCAAACACAATAGGTTCAATGATGGTTACAAGATCACATGCTGAGTAGCAAGTAGAAATTGATGATATGTTGCCTGGCAAAAGGAGATTCGAACTGGATGTGATGGTACAGGACAGCGGGACGACAGTTGCCGGTGAATGTGGCAGGTTGGGCAGTGGATGGTGGGGGAGGTGGGGTGGTAACGTAGCTGGTGGGGATGAGGATGTTACTGGTGGGGATAATGTGGTGTAGGGGTGTGGCTGGAGGCAAAAGGGGGTAGATTTTATCTCTGATACCAATTTGATGTAAGGGAGGAAAATTTTCTCTGATACCAATTGGATGTAAGGAGAAGGGAAAAAAGTAAAGATAAGAACAATAGAAGGGTAGAGATAAGAACAAAGGCTAGAGGGGTAGAGATAAGAAGGATGTTAAACCAATGGGGAGAGAGGGGGAAGTCACGAATTGCCAATTGCATTTGATTTCTACAAACATTCATTCATCAATCAATCCAAAAATTAGAGTATATGGTCTTTATAAAGAGAAATATTAGGCCTAAGATAATTTGATAACAAATTATCTATTACTAAAAATAAGAAATCACAATAAAATAAAAATACAATGAAATCAAATTAGGATCTTATCCAATAAGTAAAACAAATAAAAGCCAATAAAATCATAATATCTTTGAAAATCTGTTGGAATATTTGATGTGATGTCCGCATCAATGCCACTACAATAAATAGCAAGAAACCCAATTTATGTTTTACTTTTTCTAACTGTTTGGTGATGCAACCTTCGATGATTGAAATCTCTTAGATCTTTCCTTATTAACTAAATCCATTTTTGTTGGAGACTACTTGCCCTTTTTTGTAGGTTTTTTTTTAATTACTTAACCTTAAACTTATCATGATTTCCCAGTGTTGCCCTCATCTGCTGTTGTTTAGAATATCTTTCATTAACTGTGCTATTCTGGCCTTGCTGTATATCCAAAACGATCTATGTCATATTTATTTTTTGTAATGCCTGAATAGCTACAAGGAAGACAACTTGAAGTTTGATGATTATTATTATTATTTTAATTTTTAAAATTAAAGTTAGTTCCATACAGTTACTGAGTTTTGTACCAATGGATTTACCAGCCAAATTCAGAATTGTCTTTAACACAACATCGGAAAGTGTCATGCTCATTCAGGGATCAGTCGCTGCTACAAATTTATCAGATATCTCTCACTTCATTATCTGAACTTAAAAGTGATGGTATTGAACTGATCACTGTCTTTAGCCTCCTATAGGATCTACGCTTATTACTCTATATTTTGACTGTTCATTTGTCAGTCCTTTATCATTCTGATGTTTGATTCTTCATATGCTACTTTTTATTAACTATTATGTTGTTTGCAGTTCAAAGCAAGTTGCAGGAATTGGCACTTTCACTCTCTCTAAGATGTTTGTCCTTTGATTTTATTATGACTTCTTCTGATGATAATTCAGACGAGGTTGGCACTGTTCAGGTATGCATGACTCTAATAAGTTAGGGACCAGGTCTCCTGGTTTCATGCGCACAGGCATATATTGAGAGGTTAGTTTTTGCTAGCTTGGTGCATTTTTTGCTAAGTTTTTTCATATTTGGGTTACAGATCCCATCTTCGTGGAGAGTAGTTATTGAGGAATCTTCAACATTGGAAATCTATTTTCATTACTATTCAATTACAAAGCCCCCTCTCTCAAAGGAGGTTTGTATGATCAGTCTCTGCTTTCACTGGGTGTATAAGAACAACTTTTTCAACTTTGATTAAAGTTTGGGTTTCCTGCCCCTCATTAGGTAGGATAGATGGACTTGCTGAAGTACAAAAACAAAACAGATCAAGTTAATGTTGAAGTGGAGCCAAAAACAAGCCTCATAAGCTTTATTCATGGCTGTCCTTTTAAAATGCTTGCTTGTGTTTGTTTGTTAGACACTTATGCTCATACTATCTCTATTATAGTAGCTTATCTAAAACCTCAGTTTCATTTATATTATTTACTGCTTGCTCATATTGTATTAAATAAGAGTGGAAATTGTTGTTTATTCGTGTAAATTGTGGTAGAATAACATTTATGTATGTTCCTTGTACAGAAATTTAATATGCATCTTATTTTGATATTTCTGTTAGTACTAATATGTGCATTGGTGTGTTATATGAAATTCTCGGCTTGGTGTTAGGGAAATATTATAGATGGATGCTAACTACATACCATTTGAAAAACTGACTGATGACTATAACATTTTACTAAACACCTTGTCTCCTACAACGTTATGGATCTTTGATTATCTTCAAATTGTGTTTTATTATGATGCAATCAGGCTAAGTAGGTTTGGACTTCGGAGTCTTCCTTTCTGCATCCTATCCGAAATTATTGGCCTGTGATTCTCTTATTAATTTGCCGGGATGGTTGCTGAAGCTGTTAGACCTGTTATCTCTGGAAGCCTGTCTTCTACTTCAGTCTTCAAATTCTCAGTCATTCGCCCTATTAAAGGAATATATGTTTACTTCTCATATGAGATGATTGCTGTGTTGAAAAATCAATTCATTTCAAATGTTCATCAAACTCAATCTTTTCTGAATATGATGTTGGTTTGCTAAATTCAAGCATTAGTGAAATGTGGTCAAATGTAATAAACAAAATTTGGTCATTCTTTGAGATGGTCTTAGATAATCTCTTTGGTTCAGCCACCATTTTCCCTTCTTTTTCCTTTTTATGGGGTGTGTGCTAGGGTAAGGTGAATAGGGTTTTTTGTGTAACCTTTTATGTTCCACGTGAAATTAATTATGTGACTGTCAGTAATGAGTCCTAATTCACTTTCAGGCTCTGGAATGTCTGGCGCGGCTTGCTTCTGCTAGAAGAACCTTCTTTACTAATGAAGCTGCACGACTGAAATTCTTAGCCTCATTGATGATGGGTACTAAAGAGATTCTGGAAACTGGAAAAGGTTAACTGAATTGCAAAGTGCATTTAGATTTTCTTAAGCTTTTAGTTTTTCTTTTCCAGATGTCAGATCCTTGGTTGTAGTTGGGTCCTAGTGTTCTTCACTGTTTACGATGGTTTTTTCTTCTCTTCCTCCCCAAGGGAGGGGTGCAGGTTTTTAGATAGTTGCCCATTTCCTTTCTGTCCACGGATCATTAACTTGATATTGTTATAACTAGAGTTCTTTCCTTCATACAACATTATTTTTTCTTTTTTTCCTTTTTTTGGGTTGGGGGTGGGTAGGAGAGTATCTCTTTTATTGGGCTTTCATGATTCATTTACTTCATGTTTATTTGGTAAATCCTCCTGGTAACTTATGAAAACATTTTCAAAATTAATAATATTTTCGGTGCTTTTTTGGGTTGCCCAATATTGGAAAGATCTCAAACTAGACCTCTTGCTCTTCAGCAATCAGCATCAACCAAGCTGTGGGGTTGGGTGTCTGACTCGTTTTCTCCAATCTACTCTTTGGGGGCAATGGACTATAGAAGTGGAGAAGATGTAAATCTTGTTTACTTCCTCTTATATTCGAGTCTTTTTTAATGTTTATCCCTCGTACTTCCTCAAACCTCAACTAAATTATATTTCCTCAGTAGTTAACAACTTTTTCTACCTTACTAGCAGCTAAACCATTTATCAACTCTATTTATGTGAAGCTTTTGAATTGCTATGTTTCTGTTATTGAAATGCTGAAGTCATTTATGCTGTTATTCTTTGTTTGGCTAACTGCAATTTCTTGTAGAGTATGGAAGAGATGTGAACCTCTGGATTAGTAGTTTTTGTTCTGAAATTTCTTTCTATAACCAATTCAGAAACTTGTTTCCAGCTACTAAAGGAGATGTATAAGCATTTGATCTCCTGTAAGGCTGTAACACAACAATATGCAAGGAAATTTGATAGATAATAAACCTCTTGCAGAACTCAATACTGTTTTATCTCTTTGTATCTTAGAGTGCTTTAATTCTGAGTGTCGTCTATTTTACTGGGTACTGATTCTTCTTGTTATTTAGTGGTTGATTCTCAATTAGTTTCCTGGGTCTAGTTGAGGCTGTCAGCTTAATTTGTTTTTACTTTCCCTATGTCAGAAGGCCTAGGTTGACTTACTACTCTAGGTATCCTGTGAGAAAAATCTGCCATTCCATTTCTGGGTGGTTTGGAATTTTTTCTTTCTTTTTTTAATCAATGGAGAATTTTATTTCTAGTTTTCAAATTGCCCTTGGGATGTTTGCTTTGGAAGTAAATTGTCAGCTATCCCTAGAAGTTTATGGATGGTCCGGTTGATGGAAGGAGGACTTGTGTTTGATTTTTTTTTTTTTTTTTGAATTTGTGGATAATACATCCTCATTGCAGGTCTTGGTGATCATGATAATTACCATGAGTTTTGTCGTCTTCTCGGGCGCTTTAAAGCCCATTTTCAGGTCTCTCTCTCTCTTTCTCCATACGCTTACATGCTTGCATATACGCAAGGCTTGGAAGTTGTAAGATTTGGGTACTTATCTATGAATGCTTTGTTCATGATAGCTATGTCTTCTCTTCTATAATGGTTTCATGCTTCAAATCATTTCTTATGGCACCATTGTCAAATTTCTACTTTTAGTTTTATTTGTAGATACACTGCATTTTAATTTTTATGTCCAAACTAAACCAAACTATGTCTTTTCCCAATAAGTGGGGTTTCGCAGCATTGATACTTCCCTTCCTTTGGGCTTTGTTGTACACTCTTCTACTGTGTGCAAGATAATGCCTCGTGGTTTCCTACATACCGTTCTTTGGTCTCTCTCTGTCTCGTATATAGTGAGCTTCTTCTAAGTTCTCACATCTCCTAATAGGTGCATCAGGTGGTCTTTGCTTCACATTACTAAATTACCTCATGCCCATGTCCTTAATTCTTCTCTTGAGTGTAACTGACTCTCTCTTGTATAAAATTATTACAAATTCCACCTCTTTTTTTCATGACAATATATCCATTTCAACATCATCATCTTCTTTAATGTCATTTTTTGAGAAGTTTATTTGATCACATACAAATAGGATCTATGAAGCCCTTCTCTACTTCGTTCAATCTACTTTAATCCAATGAGTAGCATGCCTGTTGATCATTCCATCATTTTGAACCATTAATTCAAGATATTTAAATGATACTTTTGGTTTTCAATCCCTATTCACACCTCCTCACCATCCACTTCTCTATGATTTCTACACTCAAATTTCATCTATCAAATTTTTGTTCTACTAATTCTAAAACCTTTGGCTTTAAAAAAGAAAAATCTTTCTTGAGAGTTCTATATTAGTGTTAAGCCTCTCTTTTCTCGTCCACAAAAACTGTCTGTGAAAGCATGCACCAATGTGCTACATCTTGAATTTTATTGATCAGTTCAATTAATGAAGCCAATAGATCTGACTTAAAGCTGACCCATTGTGTAAACAAATCATGATTGAATATTGAAACTCTGTTTTTGTCCACATTCTCTATAATAATTTAATGGGGATTGTATGGTATGCTTTTGTTTTTTTGGGGGTAACCATTGCTATTCCTAAATCGATTTATATCATATGAAGGTCTTTTTATCTTTCCTTAAATTGCTGCATCATTTTCCTTAACAAATAAATAATTTCCATAATAGACCTGTTTCTCAAGAATTACAATTGATTATCCAATGTACCCGTATCTTGCTGTGAACTCCTTTCAATCACAATTTCTCACAACTTATTGCAGGACTCGTTAACTCAATACCTATATAGTTGACATTACTCTGTACAGTCACTTTGTTAATTGTTATTGTAAATGACTACCAATGTGCTCTTTCTTTGCATCTTGTGGTTACTCAGGCTTTTCTTAAACAATACAGTCATCCACAAAATTCCCTCATTACCCGTACATTTTCGAGCCTCCCTTGGGTAAATTGTTGGTATACCAACTTGTGAACTGTTACAATATACTGACTCCACATCAAAGCGTGCTCATCAAGTTTTCTTTATTGTATTTGCACTATTGTTTTGGTTCACTCAATTTGGATACATAAGGTGTGCTCTAAATGATTGACTCTGCATTCCAGTGTACTATCTAAGCCTCTAATTAAGCTGAATCTGTATCTTAGGCTGGAACTATATGTAACGGATTGAGATCATGTATTTGTGTGCTCTCACTTAGTAATTATGCCAATCTGAGTTAATATTATGATTGGACAGCTTTTTTGCTAATAATTTAGTCTGTTATGGAAGTTCTTTAACTTTAGCAAAACTGATCCCTCATAACAGCTTCTTTCTTTTGATGCTTTATTTTTCCCTCGTCTAAGCATGTTGCCCTTAGTCAACGGAAAGAGTGTTGACTCACTCAAAGTAGACGACATCATTGTAGTGTCAAGTGGTTAATGGCATCATTACCTTCTAATGAGTATATAAATACAAAGAACAGCAAAACACATATGGCTCATCTTGTTTAATATCTATTCATGCTTGTCATTTCATATAGGTAGGATGTAACCTCCTTTCAGCACATGATGCGGACTGATTTTCTGGAATGAATTCTGACGCCAATTAACAATTGATAATTCAAATTATAGGGACAAAGTGCAAGGGATCACCTACCTTTGATAGTTGTCTTTGGGACTTGTTCACTGACAAGATAACTAACTTTCTCATAGGAGATTTCTCCCTAGAATTTCTGATTTAATCTAGCTTTTCACGTAACAAAAACAGTGCTCAATTTAAATAAGAAAACCATGTTGGAAATATGTAAGTGGAATTACTTCACTCTGCTGGATGCTTAAGGGGGCCAAGATTGATCAATCTTGGGCAATGGGTTGGTGGTTTACAGGTGGGGCGGTGATATGGTTTGGGAGTCCCAAGGGTGGTTAACTTACTTGGATTTGCCTCTTTGGGTAGCCTCCCTTGATTAATGGGAATCGTTGACTTGCTGGATCTAAGTTGTCCAGTTCAGGCCTCAAGTCCGAAATACCTGACCCTTACCAGCATCAACACAACATCAAATATTTCAAAATTTGATGAATGGTTTTATATTGTCAACTAGCCCAAGCACCAAAATTTTACATTAATGTCAATCAAGCAACAACAGAACAGGTTCTCGTACTCCCCTGGAATGATGTGTTCGGACTTCTAGTAGTACTGTATTAATCAGTTTATTAATGGTATAAGGAGGAAGGGAGGATAAAAAATGTGGGTTTTACACAACTATGCTTACATATGTATTAGGTGAAATGCGCATAGATCATAGATGAAAATATGTATTGAAGTTTTAAATATCAATTAATATGTATCAGTAACCATATTTCCCAATACCACCATAATATCCTGATATGTTGACGTATCATATTTTTTTCCTATTAGCTTATGATTCCTAGGAACTTTTTTTCTTTTGATATATATCCGATAACATTCATATTATTCAATATGTCCGATACTAATATAATTGTAATCGATACTGATGCGATAGTTTCATCCATGGCATGGATACATCTTGAAAGAGTACAGTAGTGTGCTTAAACTTGTCTGTTGCCTTAAATACTCCGCTGCGATACTATACATTGTCAATCATGGCCATTATTTGATCCAGTGAAGCAAGCTCATGCTTTCTTATTCTCGTTGGTTTGAAAATATGGCCATTTTTTCCTTCTTATGAGTAGAAATGCACATCTAAATTTTTTTTTTATTATTGTGTTGCAGTTAGCAGAGCTAGTAAACATGGAAGGCTATAACGCTTGGATTGACTTAGTAGCAGGGTTTACAGTGAAATCTCTGCAATCCTGGGAGGTTATAATTATTATTATTAAATTTTTATTTGGAGTAACACTGAATGAGTTCTGTTGTAACTTTATTCTCAATTGTTTTTGCATATTAATAGCTTCCATTTGTATGAGACTGATCAAATCAAAACATCTGTTTCTAGTGGGCCAGCGGCAGTATTTATTACCTACTTGGGCTCTGGTCCAGAATGGTGTCATCTGTACCATATTTCAAGGGTGATTCCCCAATCCGCCTAGATGAATTTGTTCCCAAGATTTTGGAAACTTTTATTTCTTCAAGATTCGATCCTCTGGAGGTTAGAGCACATCATAATGCAACAGGAATTTCATTTACACCATATATATCCTCCCTGAAATTCTCCCATTTATTTCATCTGTCTATTCAACTTCTGGTTTTTTTAGGGGTGTAAGAGGCTAAGTAAGGGCTCATTCAACTTTCGGTTGTTACAGGTTGGAATCTCTGATGATCTTTCAGAAAATCCACTTGATAATGTTGAGATGCTCCAGGATCAACTTGATTTCTTTCCATACCTCTGCAGATTTCAGGTTCACTGCTGAGACACTTCAGCCTAACAGTATTGCTGTCCCCTGTGATTCTTTATATTTTCTTCACGGGGAAGTTTTATCTCCTGATTCATCCAATTATTTAATCATATAAACCTCTGATTGTGTGGGATTTCTGTTTTGCCATGCTGCAGTATGGAAGCTGTAGTACATACATGATGAAGATTATGGACCCTATCTTACAGACATTTATGGTGTGGTCAAGCATATTTTCCAAGCTTATGTTCTTTTTTGGATCTTTGCATGACTCCCTATTCTGTTCTAATTTTGCTCCGTGTATGATATTTACGTAGGAAGGGGCAAACATCCTAGATCATTTAGATACCAGCAAACTTTCAGTCATTGAGACCAAACTTGCTTGGATGGTGCATATAGTTGCTGCAGTTCTGAAAATAAAGCAATTTGCTGGGTCTGCCATGAAATATCCTGCTAATATTGATTAATTCCAATCCCATATGACGAGAATTATGTATTTTAAATAGTTTTTATTGCTGCTCTCTTGCAGTGGGGAATCACAAGAAACAGTTGATGCAGATCTTTCTGCACGGGTGTTACAGTTGATAAATGTGATGGACACTGGTTTGTACAGTCAGGTAATATCAATTGGACCCGTCCTTTATTCAAGTATTTGAAGTTTCTTCTATTTATGCAGCATCTTTAGTCTTGTTTGTTTGTCCAAAAGTAGTATATGGTCAAGTCAAAGAGGCAAAATGTATAAAAAAATAGTTTCCCCTTTTGGGAAGATAGAATAGAGGGTAAACTTTGGCGCAACTTTAAGGTTATACCATAACCCGGAGGCCAAGGGTTCAAATAATGGAAACCATCTCTTTACAATAGAAGAATAAGACTATACATTTGACCATTTCTAGATCCCACATCCACCTTTTTTTCTTTAGGCTCATGGCGATTTTTCAATACATTGTATTCACCATGATAATCATGCATTTTTCTTGATTAATTTTTATGATTAAGTACAATATCCTTTTTCTGGTGTAATTTTGCCTAAACTTGCTTGGTTGGACTAATTGGGGTGTGATATGGATTAAACTTTTATGGCATTGAAATATTTTTTGGTAGTTTTTTACTTGAGGATGTTACCCTTGTTAGAACTTCTTTCAATTAATAGGATTTTCCTACAATCACAAGTCCCTTATGATCTTCGACACCACTTGAAATTACTGTAGTAGAAATTATCGAGTGACCAGGATTGAGAATGAAGACCCAGAATTTTATGAAAAGGACATTCCAGAATCGAAATGATTTTTTTTTGGTGTGTATGTGTGTGGCTAAGGTTCTGGATGGGCTGTATTCAATTTGCTTGCCCAGCAAGACAGGAACCCAGGTGAGAGAGTTGAATGTCTGCCTAGTTATATCCCAAATATTTAGATAAATGTAATTAAGAATTAGAAAGCCCAGTGTATTGCAATGTGTTTTGATCAAAGTTCCAATTGTACAGATTTGGAACTAGAAAATGTCCACAAATTAGTTTCAATTGGGAAGCCATGTCTTTTATATGTCTCTTGGAAGAGTAAGATGAAACTTTGAAGTATGAGTACATGTTGTGACGGAACGGATTTTTTTTTTTTGCATTCCGCCAGCGACCTCTCGGAACTGACACGAAGGTGTCGGTGATCTGGTCCGGACCGGTCGAGCCTACCGATCATAGGATCACAAATGCCATCTAGGACCCATACATGATATCCATAAAATATGTAATGGAAGCCAATCTATTAACTTGCCGAAGCGTTTACATCCATACCCATAAAACTCATTTTTCTGCATACATAATCATAAAAATCCAATTGCAAAAATGCATATATTTCGACAGGATCATTACAATAAAGCTGCTTCTTCCGGGTAACTCCAAAATATACTTCCGAGTCCTTAGAGTAATCCGGACGGAGCTCTAGTCACTCCATCTCGTCAGGCACAAGCTCTATAGTTTCATCTGGAGGGGGAAAAAATAGAAAACAGTGAGCCGGAATTCAACAAGGTACATGTAGATTTTCCGTAAAGCGTTTATGCTGTAGGGCGGATACAGATGCATATGCAGCATGAATATTATAAAATAATAGTTGACCGGATCATACCAAATACATAATGCAAAGAAGTCAGGAAGGCTGGAGCAGTCAAATTTTGAAAATTGGGATAGAAAACAGAGTCAATCATATTATAAAAATTTCTCTTCTCTTTTATTTTTATCGGTAAAGGACATCGCTAGCGGAGGGGTAATAATCGAGGATAGATTGTGCACATCTCTTCACAATCACGACAATACCTCATTGTACAAAGCCCCGAGAACGACTCTCACTTCCTCATTGTACAAAGCCCTGAGGACAGCTCTTACTTCCTCCTTGTACAAAGCCCCGAGGATGGCTCCCTCTCGTTATCCTCGATTACCACCATAATATTCTAAGGTATGTCGGAGAACTTTATTTCCCTATGCTAAAGTCCGATCTTATTTATCTTGTCGTAAGGCCAGTTCACTTTTTCTTTAGTTCACATTTCGGACAGGCACAAAACTTTCGGTCGTCATAATATAAAGCCGATTTCAAATTCTCTTTTTTTCTTATTCCGGTCAAATATAAAGACTTTTAGTTGACATGAAGCCGATTTCAATCCATAAAGCTCATTCCGGTCAATAATTATAACGTTATGATTCAAAGCCGGTTTACGTTTTCATTCTTATGCAATTTAAGTTCAATCATAAGTTGAGCAGAAAACGGAAAGTAGAAAGCAATAAACATGAATTTACCATGAAATCAAAAATTATATTTTCAGTCCGATCGTAAAGTAAGCATGACATCAGAGATGCATCTTATCAAGCAGTAATTAAAAACGGCAAGTCTGATATACTATGTGCTGAAGTATTAGAACACTTGTAATTTTTCTTAAAGTTGGGATTTGAAAACAGAAGTAAAATTTGAGTTTAAAAAGGAAAGGTATGCTTGCATTAAACCATTATTACAATTTGAGCTTGAAAATGGGGGTACACTTGCCTGACTGTTGACCGCCCACTCCGACTGACTTGAGGCTTTTCTCCTTCTTTACTCCTTACCCTCCTTCCTCGTCAGGAATTCCACACCCGTCCCTTAATTGGAGCTCAGTATGTAAAGAGGAGGGATTAGGTGGCGTAAGTCGGGGTGAGTCACCTATTTGGTACTTCCATTCAGGGGTTAGGTGGGAGTGAGTGGGGTAAGTTACCTACTTGGTACTTTCATCTAGAAGGTCAACGGGGTAGTTCACTTGCTTTGATTAGATTTGGATCTAGTTGGGATCTAACAACAAAATTGGCCCTTGTCTTCTGGATTCGGTAGTCAATTCTAGCCGGTTAACATTTTCTTCAAAGTCGGTCAATCTTTCAATTAGTCAATTTTTTCGGTTAACACTTCTTACTCTAATCTAGTCCAACTTTTACTCAAAGCCGGCTAACATCTCTTTTTTCTTATTTAAGGTCGGTTAATATTTCTAAAAACTGATCAACCTTCCGGTCAACATCATGACGTCGGTCAATATCATGACACCGGTCAACATTTTGACAATAGTCAACATCTCGACGTTGGTCAATATTTTGACGTCGGTCAATATCATGATACCGGTCAGCATTTTGACGATGGTCAATATCTCAACGTTGGTCAACATTTTGACGCTGGTCAATATCATGACACCGATCAACATTTTGATGATCCTTAGTTCCGGTCCTTCAGTGGTGTAAGGCCACTTCGGTTTAAGAAATTAAAACATTTTGGTTTTTTAAGTAATAATATTTTACTTTGATTTCGGGACCTCACACATGTAGGGACACAAACTTCGGACTTCTTGAATATACCTTTAAAAGAAGCATGCTCAAGTAAGCAAATAGCATATACGTCTTGCCTACAAGTGTCTATCCATCACATGGGCTTTTGGATATCTTGGTCTTGACTGCCAAGGTGCAGTCACCAAAAGATCATATGGCACTATGCATGTATAATCCCAGAACTGCGAAACTTCATTTTGTCCTTTTGGTCCCACTCTAATTCTTTGTTATTATTTGCATGTGGCAGAGATATAGTGAACTAAGCAAGCAGAGGCTTGATCTTGCAGTTCTTGCCTTCTTTCAGAACTTTAAAAAGTCTTACATAGGTGATCAGGCAGTGCATGCTTCAAAGGTATATCAGTATTGCCAAGGAACCTTGTTAGGCTGTAGCTAGGTACCATATTTCCATGTTTTGGGGTGTTCATTCTTGTTTGTATGTTCTGCTCCTATTGCAGCAGTTATATGTTCGACTGTCTGAACTTCTTGGGCTTCATGATCACCTGTTGGTTTTGGGTCTCATTGTTCGAAAGCTTCTCACAAATCTCAAGTGTTACTTGGAGGTAATTGTTTGTTGATTTCTTGTTGTTTACTGGTTTTGCTTGACATAATGCTGCACATTTTTTTCCCTTTTACAGGGTAAAGAGGTTATTGACCAGACATTAGGTTTACTCCTGGAAATGGCATCTGGGTTCGTTCTATCACTGCTAAAATTTTGTTTATACATAGATGTTTCTTATCCTTTTGTGTAATGATGTGACATTTGTGCAGATATATGACAGGGAAACTGCTTTTGAAGTTGGATACCATTCAATATATTATGTTACATCACAATGTAAGCACAACTACTATATGTATTACTTATTATTATCTCAATGTATCTTAATAAATCCAGTTTTGATACCCTTCCATGTAAGTTTGCTGTCTAACGAGGTCCTTTTTTGATATTAAGAGAGAGCACTTCCCCTTCCTTGAAGATTATAGTTCCTCTCACAAAAGAACGACCTTCTATTACACTATTGGTTCGTTGATATTTTTGGAAGATAGTGCTATCAAATTTAAAAGTTCAATGGAGCCATTTTCTCAGGTATGTGTGACATATTGACAGAATGGAGTACTTGATAGTCTGGTGGTAATTAATTTGCTTCATTTTCAGTGACTAATTTAGTGTCTCATTGAATGATTATGCCAAAATAAGGTTTTAGTCACCTTAGAATCAACACCTGATTCAATGTTCCGGAATGACCCGGTGAAATATTCACTGATTGGGTTGATGCGGGATCTGAGAGGAATCACCATGGCTACTAACAGGTTAATTTCTTGCCATTATTTTAATATTATTTTCAAAACATATCTCATTTTGACTTCTGTGTGCTTTCTTCAGTCGCAGGACATATGGATTTCTTTTTGATTGGCTGTATCCAGCACATATGCCACTTCTCTTGAAAGCAACAGCACACTGTGCTGATACTCCAGAGGTTAGGGATTGAATTTTTGTGTGCTTCTGTTTGTACTCTTTGTTGGGTGTTGTCATTTATGCTATGGAATCTGGAAGATCACCATCCAAAGGTCCCAAATGGAGCCTTTTTTCTTTCTGTTTGCCTGAGTTTCGAAAATTGGAATTGATGACACTGGATGCTTCATTTTGGTTCAGATTATTTTTCCTGATATGATCATTTGGCTAATTTGTTATAGTAACTATAGTTGATTGGATGATTATAGATCTAACCGACTTATCACCAAGTTCTGATTACGGATTTAATTGAACATGATTTCTTTGGCTTAAATAATATGAGCCAGGAGCAGCAGCATTTTACAAGGTCAAGCATGCCATATCACCTCCATGCCTTATGTAGCTTGATATGATAATTTGTTGCATTTTCTGATTTTTTTTACCTTACAGAGAAAGATATTGCTGCAGGTCACCACCCCTCTACTGAAATTCATGGCCGAGTTTGTGCTGAACAAATCCCAACGCTTGACATTTGACTCATCATCTCCTAATGGAATACTGCTTTTCCGAGAAGTTAGCAAGTTGATTGTTGCCTATGGATCAAGAATTCTTTCTCTTCCAAGTCAAGCTGATATATATACTTACAAGTACAAGGGAATATGGATTTCATTGACCATTCTTTCTAGAGGTACATGCTTGACTCAGTTAGTACAAATAGTGATTGTGTAATTTTTTTTCCCTTTGTGGGATAGAACAATAATATCTAGCCAGATAGAATCAATACAAAGCAGGGGGCAGAAATTATTTGGAATTCTGTTAAAGAGCAAACAATGGCAGGAACTGACTCTGTCTTCGGAATGCCTCCCACAATATTAGGATGGTAATTTATACCAATAAATTAATTTCTAGTCCTTGTCTCAGTATTGTAAGAAGTCTCCAATATCTTCCGTCGGTACTCTTATCATTGGCACTGTGGGAAGATGTCACTGTGTTATTTATAAGAGACCTAAGGCCGCAAGTAAATATAGTTTTCCTACTGAACATTTGGGGAATTGGAAAGAACTGGACTGACTAATAATCCTTGTGATAAGTGATGGGACATCTAGGCTATTCTAGTGGTGCGTTGCCTTGTTATGTAGGCCAATGGCCTCAATATCCACCAACTCCTCCCCTTCTCATCTATCCTTTTAAAAAATGAAAAAAAAAAAAAAGGAGCTGATGTGACTGGGTACAGTTTGTGCCCCTTTATTCATTATTATTGGGAATTGACAGCTTGCCTGTTGGGGGTGGGGGGGACAAGGGGCAGCTAGAGAGGACTAACCACGTGAGCTGTAGTTTAACCCCTGGATTTACATTGTGGTCAATAATTTCTTCGTGTACAATCTCAAAAAAGACAAAGTGGACAATTATCTGCATCATCATGCATCTGTAGTGGTGGGTACATGGCCACGTGTTACCAGAATTTCATACTGCCACTATTTGGTGGTGTTGTAGCATTAACAGTGGATAGAGACTTGACAGGGACACTATCTGTTTCTAAAATTTGATATGATTATAGGATACTTTTAAAGATGGGGTTCATGAATGCACCAAATGAATACAACTAATGGAAAGTGTGCCAATAAACAATGTGACATACAATTGATAGCCCATGTTATCTTGTTGCTCAAACCACAAACACAAAAATGTAGGGAATGTTTTATGCATGGCATTCAGCATTTATTTTCTCTGTTTCACTTTGATGATTTTAGCTGCTTTAACAGTCCTTTATCTTTGAATGACAGCGCTTTCTGGGAATTATGTCAACTTTGGGGTATTTGAGCTATATGGTGATAGAGCACTTGCTGATGCCCTTGATATTGCTTTAAGGATGATATTATCAATTCCGCTTGCTGATATATTAGCATATAGGAAGGTATGCCACTTTGCTGTTGTCTTCTTGTAAGTTTGTTCCAAACTCATGTTAGGAGGCACTAGGACATGATTAGGAGGACTTACAAGCATCAAATGATCTGAAAAGGCCTCTTGGTTATAAATTTGTTTTGACTTGTTCTCCTTCAGTGGGGTTAAAATTATGAATCCGCTTCCGTCATTCTGCATACTGTTTTTAAATTTGTCCAATAACCCATTGTGCTCATTGTATGCTTTGTTATATATTAGCATTTTCCCCTCAATGTTCAAGCCCTCCTCCCAAACTAGGTACTTATAACACAAGATAGATAGTAGGTGTTTCGTTCCCAAAAAAAGGATCTTGGGTCTGATGCGGATTTCAGTCAAAATGTTAGTAGATGTTTTCAAACTAGAATGGCATAGGAATAGCCTATAATACCGTAAGATTACTTCCATAAATTTTCAAAGAAAAAACAGGACCCTTTATTTTAGAATATCATGTGGAATCTAAGGTAAACAGATGTGGCAATGACCAGAAGTTTACAATCATGGATAAAGGCTATAGATTGGTTGGTTTGTTTTATTTTAGTTCTTTGTTTCCAGCTTAATTTATCCTTTTTAAATCTGTCATCACATCATGCCCGTTGTCTTACCAAATGTCATATATTCCAAGAAGACTGCTGTTGATCAGAATTATCGGATTTGACTCACCTATCTTCTACTGCCATACTTGTGAATTCTAATCCTTTGCTGTTTGTCTATCCATTCTTCCTGATATGATCATGCTACCATTTCATAGCATTTTTTTAGTGCTTGCATTTAATGTGCTTTTCCAGAAACATTGCACGAAGCTTATTTAATGGAGATGTTTCATAATCTCAAGTCTGGCGATCAGTTGTCTTTAGTTTCTTCATTCTGTCCACTGTTATTATTTACTAAAGCTACAATTAAATACATAAAAGGAAAAAAAAATCCATTCACTATATTGAATCTTTCCAAATATGTCCAGAGAAAATCATTTATTTTTTTACAGTTTATGTCTCAATAATCGCTCAATAATTAACCAACTTTTTTCATAATCAACTAATATTTTAATGTACCTAAGTAATACACACACACACACCCAAAATATCAATTTTCTTCTTCCCACTGCACACAGAAGCGCATAGCAGCAGCTCCTCTGCATAGGAGCTGCTCCCCTGCATGGTGAACAGTTCTCAAGAACATGAAGATCAGCCAAGTCTTCTGTTTTTGCCTTTCTTGACCGGCATCTTTATTTTTCTCAAATTTGAATTTGTGTAAGTAATTCTTTAATCTTTTTGTTATTCCATGATTTAATGCATTTCTAATATCTTGAATAATCGTTTATTTGTGTCAAATATTTCTCATATGGTTGAACTTGGTAAAAATCGAAGTGTTAGACAAAAATAGGGGCTTTCAGGATTTTGAGAAATTAAGGGCCAAATTCAGAGATTTGATCAGTGAATCTGATTTTGATAGCTGTATAAGGATTATATAAGATGAGTTTGCTAAGTCTCGTGTGAAGTGTTGATAAAGTTTCTGACCGTGCATTCTGTGCATGTTGGGCACTTTGATCTACAACTTCTGAAATTGATTTTAGCACTCTGAATGAATAGCAGATTATCTTTGGTATAGTTGCCAAAAAGAATTCCCCCTCCCCAGTCAGCCCAGGGGTTGGTCTTTGTGAATCATACATGCGGACTTATAACATGATTTATGGGATGGATTTATTTTTTAAACATTAGGATTTGATTGTTGATTTTTTCCAAAATTGATGATTTTTTTTTTCTTTTTACAAATTGTCAGGTTGCTGGGGCTTATTTCAATTTCATGGCAATTCTACTCAATAGCCATATCAAATTTGCTTTAAATCTTGACACAAGTACCTTTACGTATATTGTTAGATCTCTTGGTTCGGGCCTTAAAGTACTAGATTCAAACATTGTTTCACAGGTACGAATTTACAAGTGCAGTTGATTTTAACTAATCTGTTTTTCCCCATTCTGCACAAAGTTTTTGATTTATCAGTCTAGCATTAACCTTCTCTGTGCCCAGCAAGAGAGGGACCATAATGATAATATTTTTCAAAAGATATAGGTATCAGATATACTTTCCCTCTGATAAAAATAGAAAAAAATTATGTCATTGGTATTGAGGTTTTCTTGTTTATTTATAAAAAAATGGGGATATATCCAATTTTATTGAATAGTAAAGGACTGACCTTTAGCCTATATTTCCAGTGTGCTTCGGCTCTTGATCATTTGGCAACCTACTATTTCAACAACATTATCATGGGAGAGGCACCTGCATCACCAGCTATACTTAATTTTGCCCGGCATGTCTCAGAGTGTCCAGACATCTTTCCAGATGTAAGTTATACAATACTTTTTTTTGGCATTTTCGGAATTTTGACATTGAAAAGTGGCATTCCGTTGCATGTAGCTCTCGTATAGTAGGGTCTAGGGAGTATGCATTTTTGAACCCCTCCCCCGCCTAAGTTAGAGATGTGTCTCTTTTCTCTTATGTTTTCCTTTTTGTCAATCAAATGGAAAATGCTATACATTCTATTTTGTCTTTTTGATTTCAAATATTGTCATGCAGTTGGTAGGATAAGAAAAGACGTTGGTTCGGAGAGGGAGGAGTGGCAGTCAACGGAAGGAATGTACAAGAAGGGAAAAGCAATGATATTAGTCATCTTTTATTTGTTTGGTTTAATGAAAAGTAAAAATGAAAGGATCTTTCCTTTTGTATGGTCCACCAGGGCAGATAAGAAACTTAATGCTGTAATCACAAATTTGTGATGAAAGGAAATGGTTGATCTGAAGGAGGAGGTTTCATCCATTCCTCTTTAATTAATTAGTTGGTGATGCAGCGAAAAGGAAGTTGATAAATTGTATATTCTTGAGTTGCTTAATACCCTATGGCAGTGGAATCGGTGGTGCTGCTATTAAACTTTAAAAATAACCCTCTAAATAGTTGTTTTTTGTTTTTTTTTTTCCTTTGTATATTTGGGTTTTTACATTTGATGGATATTTATATTTAAAGGAAAATTAAAAAAAAAAAAGGTCCATGTTCATTATTTTTTTATTTTAAAATCACAACCATTGGATTTTTCGATCCAATGGTTGAAAAAAGGGGTAGTATGGATGTGTGCTACTTGGAAAATGATATTGCAGTTTCTTGGTCTTATAATTGGTTTAAGTTTCCCACTGATGCAAAGTACATATGTTTTTCATTGCAGATATTGAGATCCCTCTTTGAGATCGTTTTATTTGAAGACTGTGGCATCCAATGGAGTCTGAGCAGACCAATGCTGAGCTTAATACTCATTAGTGAGGAGGTATAAAATTTACATCTTCTGAGGCTCTCTCCTGCGTATATTTTTTACAATTTTCCTTTGGTGTCGTCTATAATATGTTATAATCCTTCGCAGATGTACTCCAATTTGAAAACTCAAATTCTAGCTTCACAGGTAAGCTCTGTTTTCAGATGTTTTATGAATGGAAAGGGTCTGGGCTGGGGACCCATCAAAGTCCTCCAATTTTAGAATCCTTCCACGCCCTGAGCCATGGGGATTTCATATTGACAATTTGCACTGCTAAGAATATAAAGATAGGATGAACCTATTTTAATGTGTTGCCAAGTCATTGCCAATACAATGCCTGAATGTTGTTTTTTTAATGTAATAATTGATTGATTCAGCCTGTAGATCAACAGCAACGACTTCAGCAGTGTTTCGACAAGCTTATGGCCGATGTAACTAGAAGTTTGGATTCAAAGAACCGGGACAGATTTACCCAAAATCTACCGAGATTCAGGAACGAATTTCGTGCCAAGAGTAACTAGAATCTCTGTTCCTTTTCTTATACAATCTTAGTTGTCATTTCGTGTATTTAGCTGACCTCAGAAATAGGTGTTGCAGTTTCATAATCATACAGGTCTTAGTTGATTGATTGATTGATATATACATATATATATGTGTACACGTATATTAAAGCCTCACGGTTGGGTGGATCTGGCGCAGTTTTTCGCAGGTGCTATGTTCCATTAGGGTTGTAAGTGAAAACTGATGTCAGCTTCTTCAACGTGGGAGGGAAGCTGGTTGTAATGTTCCCAGAAGATATTCCTTGTGATTTTGTGGATAGAAATTCAATTTGATGGTAATTTCATTCGATTCATGCCCTAATGACTTGATTTGATTTCTTTATTTTAGAAAGTAGTGGAGAAGGAAATTAAAGATCATTCCACCTGCTTAATTTTTTGGAGATGGAGAATGGTTTATTTTTAATGAGTCGTGTTTGGAGCATCTCATATTATCCATCAATTCGCACCGATAGCCCCCAGAATAAGAGATGAGTTGGTGAACGCTATGTCACCTCTAAAAGTTATTAAAGAATATTTTCAAAATATCTCATTTTCAATGATTACGATTTCCGCTTGAACAGCTAAATCCAGGCTGCTGATAAGGCCCAGCCCCAGGGATTTGGGGTTCTTTTTTGCTTTTTTTTTTGAGTCTTCCCTAAAATTTAAACATCAAATAATATTAATT
>JAODPA010153457.1:0-14783 GCA_025585075.1 Nepenthes mirabilis
GGAGAGATATTGTGAATATAAATGTAATTATTGATATCAGCAGTTTTGATATTTTGTCAAGTTCGACCAAATATTAGATATCATATTCGGGTGTACCCTCTTTAGTTGGCGATTTATTTCATGGATTTCAAATTATCGCCATTGATTGTTAAATACTTTTAGAGCGAGGTCATAAAAGATAATTAAGAATAATGATAATTTCAAATTCAAATACTTTTTTGAAAAGGCACCCTACTTTTACTGAGTTGGTGGGCAAAGTTTGGAGATCTGTATGTGATGGTGTCCTTATTTTCCATGTTGTCTTTAAGTTTGAAAGTGTCAAACTGGCAATGAAAGATACTGATAAAGAACTATGTGATATAAGTGTGTTGTTTCTAATGAAAGATGGAGAGTTTAGTTGGCCCAACTAGCTCTTTAGCTTGATCCCTTCCGGAGCTCCATCATTTTAGAAGAAAATCTCGCTTGAGGTAAGTTTGTTAATGCTATTCAAATGGAGGAAGAACTCTTATAACAAATGCCTAAAATTAAGTGGTTTAAGGAAGGTCACCATTGTACAAGCTACTTCTTCAATTTTATCAAGAAGTATAATCTTAGATATATCAAATCCTCGATCAAGATTAATGAGTCTTAAATAAGCTTGTCAAAGGAGGTTCATACTATTATTCTTAATTATTTTTTTAACTTGTTGGGGTGGTAGGGTCCTAACAAATTGGTTCAATTTGAGGACTTGTAGGCTTTCATACACAAATCTATCAAATCTTGTATTTAGGTTTCTATATTGGCTATCCTTTTTGTGACCAAAATTCATTCTATGGTTTTTAGATTTGGGGATACCAAAGTTCTGGATTCAAATGAATTTTCAGGTGCTTTTAAATCCTCCTGGGATATTATCAGGCCCATTTTGTCCACAATTGTCTTTGATTTCTTTCGTTTTCAGTGTATCCTTAAGAAATCAATTCTACGACGATTTGTCTTATTTTTAAAAGCAGATCCCTACATGAATTTATGAATTTAGACCCATATTATTCTATAATATTATCTATAAGGTTATTTTTGAACTCCTTGCTATTTAGTTAAAGGGATCATTGAAGTTCACGATGGACCTGTGTCAAACGATTTTCATAGAACAAAGGTACATATATGACGATATTTTACTACTCAAAAATGGCTTTACAAATATCATTTCAGTAAAGTTTATAATCTTTGTGCGATAAATGTTGATATAATGAAAGCATATAATTCTATTAAATAAGATTTTGTCTTATCTTCCTTGTGACTTATGGGCTTCATGTCTACTTTTATTGGATGGAATGAGCAATGCTTAATCATTGAATGCTTTCTATCTCAGCTAATGGATCTCCATTGGGTTCTTCAAGGGGAGAAGGGGGCACCGTTATGATGATTCTGTTTTATCCCATCTATTTGTTATGTGCATAGAAGTCCTAAATGGCATGATCAAGGTTTGGACGTGGTGCAACCATGAATTCAACTTTCATTGGAGATATAAAGATACTTAGATGATGATACTGGATTTCATAAATGATTTTATGTTATTCTATGAGGCCAACTAGATTTTAGCTCCTATTCTTTTTAAATGCCTTTCAAACATTGCAACTTTTTAAAGTCTCATTCCAAATAAAAAAAAAAAGCGAGTGCATTATTTGCTTTAGTAATTGGGGCATTGTGGAAGATACCATGGAGATTATTGACTTCAAAATAGGAGTGCTTACTATGAGATATCTTAATGTTCATCTTATTTCAACTCACCTTTCTCCATGCGGCTATTAGGTTCTTGTTGATAAAATTTTCACTTGGCTATTGTTGTAAAAGAACATATGACTCTTATTTAGGGGTAGGTTTCGACTTATAATATCCATCATTTCTAATATACTTTGCTACTTGTCTTCAATATTCATCCTCCCTATGATCATTATGAAGAAAATTGACAGCCTTTTCTTATTTCATGGGTCAAACAACAACAAATCCTTTGCTGAGATGGCTTAGGATAATATGTGTAGAACTAAAGAGGAGAATAGTTTGACTATTAGGAATATTTTTTGCTTGGAATAATGCTCTATTGGCTAAATAACTATGCAGGATTCTCAATAGTAAAAAATAATTTTGTCTGGGTGAATTAGTTGAGGAGGCAATGCATTCTAAATTGCTGTATCGAATGACTAAGATTCCACAATCCATACCGTGGAGCTTCCATAAAATCACAAATCTTTTGTATCATTTGAGACTTTTCGTTTATCACTTGGTGGATAATAGGAAGAACACTTTCCTCTAGTTAGATTGGTGGCATCCTATGGAAATCCTTATTGTCGCTTTTTCTTAAATGATTACATTAGAAACTCATCTCCAAGGGATGCTAGAGTTGATTCTAACATTTATGTTTATAGATGCTCTCACAGGCCCATTTGTAATAGGCTTGTAGCTTTAGAAGAAAGGGTGCCTCTATACAATAGGGTGTCAAAATACCCTATTGAAATTGTGGCTATAGATAGAGATGCTTAGCTGTACTAGTGAGGTTGTTGGATCCTTCCTTACATCATGGCCTAATTATGATCATAACCCAAACTCTTCAAAAACTATTTTGTGGGAATTGGAGGATCATGGAAGGTTATTTGCTAAATCCGCATTGAGAATTTTCCAATTGATTCTATTAAAGATCAAATGTTGCACATCTTACTTGAGGTCTAACTTGCCACCTCTCTCATACTTTATTCTCTAGTTGGTGATCAGGGATCGTTTGGCTATTATAGGTAGGTTAAATTTTCTATATGTCCCATCTAGGTGTATTTTGTAAAAATGCAACCAAGACTGTTAATTGTTTTGTTCTTCATATGTAAGTTTACCAAATAGATATGGGATACTACTTGAATAATGACTGGATGCAATTGGACATACGGGGATTTGATACAATTATTCCTTTAATCTATGATTACTTGGTGATAAAGGGTGATGAATGAGCGTTATTTGGACATTTAGGCAACCATTTGTATAAAATAGATGAACGCCATTTTTAAAATATTTTTAGGGAAAAAAATTATATTGCCTGAGCAAAAGATGTGTTAGATGAATACAATAAACCTGATGCATTGACTTTTGATGCGTCTTTGTGTTCAGATTCCTATGAGGATTATGGAGTCTTTGGATTCTTTGATTCGGGCAGACCTCAAACGGGTCCGATCTCCACGTACTTTCAACATGAGCTCTGCACACCACAAATTACAAATAAGAAGCCAGATGATTGTTGGATGTTCTCTTATAGTAAATACTCTGATGCCTAAGTCAAAAATCTTTTCTAGGGAACGAAAAGATACAAGCGTGAAAGTAAACGTGATGTGGAATACAGATATACAAGTATGCAAGGAGTGCGTATGTTGCTTGAAGGGGGCCTGGGCTCCGCTTTTTCACTGTTAAGAGTGGCTCACTATCGTCACCGTATAGGGATGGCAGTTTAAGGGAAGAGAGCTGGTTCTTTCCCCTCATCCTTCTCGAGAGCGAGATCGATTTCTTTTGGGGTTCAAGTGTTCAACGATCTTGATCGGAATTGAAGATTCCCTTTTCCGCTAAGGGAAAAGGAGGCTTTTGGTGCGAGAACCTCCGATAGGTGGCTTGTTAAGATTCGCTAGCCACTGAGCATTGGCGATAGCCAACAATGTCTGTTGTTGTCTTGTGGTGGCACGGGGATCGTCGTCGAGCATGCCTGATACTATCGTGTCTGACCTTGTGTGGATTAGTTGAGAGTCTGCTAGGATGGCATGCACTGTGGTTCACCCGTGTTAACCTCGTCTCATATTGGCTTGGCTATTCTGCCATTGCCATGTGCCTTCTTTTCATCTGGTTAGGGCGTTCAGCTGCTGATGGAGCATCGTGGGGTTAGCATCGCAATTTGGGGACTCCGTTCCCTCAATAGCATGATCGATGCGGCTCTCTTTCCGGTTGGTCGTCCTTTTAGCCTGGTTGGGCATATTTTGGGGTCCCGTCGAGTTGCATCTAGGGCACCGTGGCTTCAGCAATCGACCCTTAATGGATGCCTTTCCTTCATCGTAAGGGAACCTTCATTGCTGTCAATGAGGAATTGGCATCCAATTCAGCCCATCTAGGGGGAGCAATCCCAGGGTAGACGCTACCAGAATGAGCTAACTTTTTGTGGTGTAGTATCTCCTGATTTCGACTGAGCTAGCCCAACAAGCACCATTTTTCTTCTGCCCTTTGTACTTTGATTCATCCCTCTTTCTCTTTTTTTATATATCTACGTTGACGCAAACTTTGTACTTTGTAACGAACACTTTAATGCGTAAAAGCGTTGACTTTTGCTTTTACCGCTGGTGTCGCCGTATTTCTTATTTACTACTATTCGGTATGACTCAAGGGCAGAAGGGCCATCTCGCTGCCATACATGTTAAATGACTCATATGTTTTGGGATGCCGAGCGGTTGCTTACGACCGTTTCTCAAGTCCGTATTTGGACCGTAGGCGGGAAGGCTTGGAGAGAGCTACCCGCATCCTATCTAAGGCGGCAGAACATTACTGATGGCGGCCACATCAATCAACTTGCATCTGCGCTTTTAATGCTTCGAGAACTGCAAGGCCATTGCGTCAGCACATTTAATGCGCTGGGAACTACAGACCTGTCGTGTATCATTACCTTCCCTTGAAAAGGCGTGATGCTTCAGGGTGTCGCCACATGGAGGAACTTCATTGGGTGGTGGCATGCCTTGCCTTCGTTAAACAACACCGTCTCCTTGGGGGAATTTTGGCTATTTAAGTGCCAAAGCCCACTTCAATTTTAGGTCTTTGCTTGTTGTTGTGAGATGCAAAACTTGACTCCATAGTTGTTTCATCTTTCCTTTGGCTATGCGCGTGACAATAGCGGATGAAATTTACAACTTCGCTCCAAGGCCACTGGCGAGATTATCTTCCTCGTCAGGGTTTGAGCCCCCTACTGAGGAGTCACGATGGGGAGATCGCGAGGTGAGAGGCCCTGATGAGGCAGATCTTGCTGCAGTGGTGGCGGAAGGCTGCTGCTCGGAGTTTTTAGTCCTCTGGCCAGCAAGGCCTTTGAGAGCGCCGCTAGGCTTCGAATTTGATAGGGCTTTTTATTCCTCTTGGTGCCGAAGGCCTGAGGATATTGATTGACTGATCCGACGGACCCACCTAGCATTGGGGAAGCTGAGGGTCAGTTGCAGGTTGCCATTGTTGACATTGAACAGAGTCGAGTGCATGTGGTGTACTTCAAACAAGCCTGGTCGGAGTTGGAGGCAAGGTCTTCACAGCTAGCCAACGTCAACGCATGAGCGCAGAGCCGAATCGCGACTCTCGGAGGGGAGCTTAAGTAGTGCCGAGTGAAACTTCGGGAAGAACACGTCATCCATGCCCAACTGGAGGCTGAGTTGAGATCAAGGATTCGCCCGAAGGATCTGGCTCCGATATTAGAAGGACGGTTCTAGGAAGGTATTTGACCGAACTAGAGGATAGTTTCTTTAGTAGTGCTCGACTTCCCCACAAGCCTCCTAGACTCTCGAAACGTTGGTGCTCAAATACGGTTAGAGTTGACTGAGTTCTTGTCTTCCGATCCCGTTGAGCCTAGCAGGCGCAGATAGTACTGTTGTATTTTGCGGTCGGTGGTTGTCCCATCATGTAAAGAAACTTTATTAATGAATTTTTTTTTTCAATAGGCCAATTTTTTGCTATAGTATGCTTGCATTTGAATGTTGCATGCTGCGCTTCTGGTCTAGGAGTCAGACAGGGCTTCGTGGTCATCGTTTCTGGCATCTAATATCCTTGCATCAATTAATTGGTGTGATGGTTAGGATTTAGCAGGTGGCGGTAGCACACGTTGAGTGGCTGTTTGTCAGGCACCATGATGGGCCGCCTTGAACAAACGCGTCACGCCTTGTTGGAGGAACATGTGTCACAGCCATCATTAGGGGCAACCTTTTAGATTTCCTATGCAATGCCACTTGAAAACCTCCTACGTTGCCTATTTAAATGGTGCTCCCCAACACTTCTCACACTTTGCGATCCCTTGCTTTCCGTGCTTACGGCAAAAAAGAAGAGTTCTTCCGTTCCCACAATTTGACAGGGAGTGGGGGAGATTAAGTTTGTTCTTTTGGAGATTGTCGTCGCAGTTTTGAGGGTGAGTTACCACATTCTTGACGAGTTGGCCCATTGCCTTCCTGGTGAGGAGGGAAGAGCAAACGCACCCCCCGAAGGTTTCATTACTATATATGAGCACCACCTGAGGGGTGGGCTTCATTTTCTAGTGGCGTTGGACCTGTACAGGATCTTCCAGATGCTGGGCATCCTTGTGGCACGGCTTACCATGCGCTATCTGGTATCCTTGTACGTCTTTATCCGTCTTCACAACTGCGTGTTCTGTGCCCACTCAATGAAGGTGATTTTTTGTTTCAACCAATCGGAAGGCTGGATCTCTATGTCTCCTCACGGGGGCTTCTGTTTTTGGGGAACGAAACCAAATTTGATGAAGAATTGGAAAAATTGCTTCTTTTTGCAGGCCTACCTTGAGTGGGACATCCCCAATGGGTGGGGTCTTGTAAATGACTTCTTTACGCAAAACGTGAGTGCACGGAGGAGAAGGAAAAGAAGAAGTTGATTGACCACATTCAGACGGTGATTAGCATGTTCTTTACTTAGGGGTATTACTTGACTCCTAAGATGTTTGCAATCATTAAGTGGGAGCCCGTCGACAATAAGGCAGCGGCAGCCGATCGAAAAAGGAATGCTAGAGCCATGACCATTCGAGAGCCACCGAGGGATCAATTTGAGGGAAGTGGCTTGTCGTTTTCCTTAGAGTCCTTCTTCGACGAAGATGCGGCGCCCTAAAAGGGCTTAGGCGGGCAAGAGGCACCTCAAGCGGGAGGAGTTTGATTTTGCCAGCGGCGTTGGGTCAGTCGGTTGAGTCTACCCCTACGATGCCCGCTGGAACTGCTATTGCGGTGTAGGTGCCAAGTCCACAGCCGCATGAGGGAGATGCCAAGTGTCTGTCGATTTTAGCCATTCCTCTGGTAGAGTATGGCATCCCCTTTGCTGGCCATCCCCTGGGTGAGGGTTCCGCGCTGAGTTCCCTTTTTGACATTGAGGCGGGACCTTCCCCTGGCAGGGAGCTAGCTGAGCCTATTGGAGAGGGAGTCATGGCGGTGCTGAGGAGGTGGCGATCGACATCATCGAGCTTGTCGTGGTAGACGATCATGAGCCTGATGCTGTGCCTGCGAATGCCCTAGAGGAACACGTCGCACCAGTCGTGGAGCCACCTGAACCTCTTGCCACGGGGCCTAAGTTTGCTGTGGAGGCTGGCACGCCTTAGGAATTTGTAGCTGAAGTTCCAGTCGGTGAGGTTTTGGCAAGTGGGATGGAGGAGGCCGTTGAGCGGCTGGATCCCCTAGGCGTGCTTGCACCTGGAGTTGTGCTGGACTTGCCTGGTGCTGCGGAGGGGCCTTTTATTGAGGTATAACTTCTTTGCTCATCAAGATGGGAATTTGTTTGTCGATTTCTTTTGTGCAATGTTCCCCATGTTTCCAGGATTCACAGGTTTTTTGTCCTTTTTCTCTTTTGCAGATCCTAGACACGATTTAATACCTCCATGCAGATCTTTCTCAATGGGACAAGCGCACCCATCGAGCTCGAGAGGAGGGCAAGCGGGCGGTTGCGCAGCATTGGATGGATGAGGTTGCCACCCTAAAGCAGGAGGTTGTGCGGCTGAGAGGCGAATTGTTGGCTACTAGGGACCTCATTACTGGCTTGCAGACTGGTGTACCCACGCTAAGGCCGACTTGTGAGTTTGGCTCTCTCCAGAGGAGATAGATCGAGTGTTGGACATAAGGCTCTAAGACGGCATACGCCTATGTCGTCACATAGCCTCCGTCATGGCTCCGGGCCAATTTTGTCAGAGAAGTCCAATACCTGGATTGGCTCTCCAATGCCGTCCTGGTAAAGAAAAGTAATGGGAAATGGCGAATGTACATCGACTTTACCGACATCAATAAAGCCTACCCAAAAGACAGTTTCCTTTTACTCAGGATCGACTTGTTGGTGGACTTGACTTCTAGACACAAGTTGTTGAGCTTCATAGACGTGTACTTGGGCTACAACTAGATTCGAATAAGCCTAGAGGATGAGGAGCATACCTCGTTCATGATCGACCACGGCACTTATTGCTATAAGGTCATACTTTTTGGTTTAAAGAATACATGTGTCACTTATCAAAGGCTCGTGAACAAGATAATTGAGAAGTAGATCGGCCGTAATATGAAAGTGTACGCCGATGATATACCCGTTAAGAGCAAGACCACCAGCAACCATATTCGTAATCTAGCTTCCTTTGAGGTACTCTGCATGCACCAGATGAAGTTAAATCATTCAAAGTGCATCTTCGGAGTGTCCTCAGCGAAGTTCCTGGATTTCATCATCTCTTTGTGAGGGATCAAAGTAAACCCAGATAAGATCAATGTCCTCACTGACATGTCTCCGCCACGAAACGTCAAGGATGTCTAGAGGCTAACCGGATGACTGCAGCACTGTCCCGTTTCTTGGCAAAGTCGGGGGGACAAATATCAGCCTTTCTTCAAGGCTCTCAGGGAAACTAAAGCGAACTGTTTCCAGTGGACTGCGCAGTGCCAGACAGCCTTCGATGAGTTGAAGTAGTATCTGGCCAATCTACTATTGTTAACGCCACCCAAAGACGGAGAATAGCTGTATCTCTACCTGACAGTGTCAGAGTAGCTCTCAACTCTGTCCTCATATGTTAGGATTTCGGCACTCAGTGGCTAGTCTATTATCTAAGAAAGACGTTGATCGGCACAGAGATACGCTACTCGCACGTTGAGAAGCTTGCTTTGGCTCTTGTCTTTTTAGCCCGGAAGTTGAGGCCCAATTTCCAGGCTCATCTCATGGTCGTTCTGATTGACCAGCTACTGAAGAGTATCCTCCAGAAACCCGATGTTTTCAGACGGCTGGTTAAGTGGGCTATTGAGTTGAAAGAGTTTGATATTGAATTTCGGCCTAAACCAGATATCAAGGGGCAGGTTCTGGCCGACTTCATCATTGAGACCATGACCCTAATCATCGATGAGCATCCCACTGAGGAAGTAGATCACCAATTGGAAGAGTCAGAATGGGTCGTCAATATGGACGAATCGTCAACCAATTCAGGTAGCGGTATTAGAGTGGTCCTAAGAACCCCAAACGGGTTTGAGGTGAAATACTTCCTTAAACTCGATTTTCGACTACCAACAATGTTGTCGAGTACGAAACCCTATTAGCCGGCTTACAATTAGCCAAAGAGAGCTCAGCTAGGCGGCTAACCGTCTACAACGACTCAGAGCAAGTCGTTAACCAAATTAACGGGAGCTTTGAGGCCTGCAACCTTCTCTTGGCCAAATACTTGGCTAAGGCGACGGACGCTATCCGAAGATTTGACAAATTTAACCTTGTCCATGTCCCTAAAACTGAGAACTGAAAGGCAACCAACTTGCTAGAGTAGTAACGGCCGAAAATCTAAAACTGTACTTGAGGGACATGATGGAAATCTTGAGCACTCCCAGCACGGAGGAACATGAAGAAATGTAAGTCTCTAATGCTGAAAACTGGATGATACCTTATTAGAGGTATCTGATAGATGGAGCACTGCCACATAACGCGGATGAAGCTAAGCAGATTAAGAAGACGGCCGGTTGGTATATCATAGTCGATGGACGGCTATATCGCCGTAGATACTCGACTCCGTACCTCCGGTGTTTTACTCATGAGGAGGCCAACTATGCATTGAGTGAAGTCCACATTAGGATATGCAGATCGCATATTGACGGTAAGAATCTTGTGTTCAAAGTCATGCACCAGGGATATTACTAGTCGACAATGAGGAAGGACGCCCTGGACTTTGTGAAGAAGTGCGGGAATTGACAACTCTATGGCAATCTTCACCATTAGCCACTCGTTGAGCTGAGATCCCTTTAAGATCCTTGGCCTTTTGAGTAATGGGGGCTCAATATTCTCAACCCGTTTTCCATCACGACTGGGTAAAGGAAGTTCATTATCGCAGGTATTGACTATATCACCAAATGAGTTTAAGCCACCTGTTGGCCAAAATCACCAAGCATAGTGCCTTAAAATTTGTCCGCAAAGCATGATAAACAGATTTGGTGTTCCCGAGGTCTTTGTGACCGACAACGAAATCCAATTCTCGAAAAAGTATTTCATCAAGTATTGCACAAATATTGACATTAGATTGATCCATACTTCGGTAGCATACCCCCAGGCAAACGGATAATTAAAGGTCACCAATTGTACGCTACTCCACGGTCTGAAGATCAAGTTGGAGGATGCAGGCGGCTCCTGGGTCGACGAATTACCCTCCGTCCTATGGTCGAACTGGACTACTCCTAAGGAGTCAACTCGCGAGACACCCTTCAACCTCTGCTACGGGATTAAAGAGGTAATTCTGATTGAAATCGGGCTCCTAAGTCTTAAGGTTGAAGCCTTCGATCCACTTGGTAACTCCAAGAAGATCAAGGAACACCTAGACTTGTTGGAGGAAACCTGCGACGCAGCCACGATGCGGACAGTAGCCTATCAACAATGAGTCGCCACTATTATAACAAGAAAGTGAAAGTGTGACAATTCGAAGTTGGAGACCTGGTCTTACAAAGTATAGAGGCTGCGGGCAAGACAACCAACCGAAACAAGCTTTCCCCGAATTGGGAAAGCCCGTTCCTAGTTTTAGTCGTTCTGCAAAATGAAACGTACAAACTCCGAACCTAAAATGACAAGTTTGTCCCACGGATGTGGAACACGGTCCACCTAAAATGTTACTTCCAGTGAAGGCCCAGGTAGGTCATCTATCTGACATGAGCATGCTTATAACATACACTGTTATTAATAAAAGAAAATTCCTTTTTTCATTTGCATTGTGTCATATTCCTTTTTTCTTTCTTTTTCTTTTCCATATGAATATTTGCTTGTAAGTTATACGAAATAAATAACCTAAACTGCCCCTAAGTCTGGCAAATTTTTACCTACTTGTAATTAAATCCTGGCCATCTAGGCGGCCCATGAGTGGTCGAATTAAACCCTAATCATCTAGGCG
Organism: Nepenthes mirabilis; assembly: GCA_025585075.1. NCBI lineage: Eukaryota > Viridiplantae > Streptophyta > Magnoliopsida > Caryophyllales > Nepenthaceae > Nepenthes > Nepenthes mirabilis. The sequence goes on from JAODPA010153457.1 coordinate 11,114, forward strand.
GCCCATGAGTGATCGAATTAAACCCTAATCATCTAGGCGGCTCATGAGTGATCGAATTAAACCTTGGTCATCCAAGTAGTCTGTAAGCAGTCAAATTAAACCCTGATCACTCAGGTAGCCCGTGAGCAGTCAAATTAAACATTGGTCATTCGAGTGGCCCATTCGCGGTCTAATTCTAACCTTTAGGGGCTTAAATGGTACACATGACAACCTCCTCCAACAGGAGTTAGCACTGTCAGTCTACAACGATCGACACATCAGGAGCAAAGTGCTCTGTCCAAAAGTTGGCTGCCCAAGTTCATACATGGGCAGCGCCACCGAAGCCTCAACTCATGCTCAAGTATAAAACCGGCTCGATATGACATCAGGATTCACCCTGATGTCTTATCGAGGATTCAGGTCCATCTGAGAGCACAACATTCATCTCCAATGTTGTGAGATGGCTAGTCTGCTCCTACACAGTACACCAAGTCGACCGGCCAGTACAAAAACTAAATAGCTAATGAAAGTAAATTCATGGAACACAACACATCAGTAAAACAGTTATTTTATTGATAACAGTTGTACATTTACAATCACAATAAAGAATAAGGGATACAAAATCTCGGCTAAAGAGCGGAGCTCCTAGGAGGAGGCGGGAGAGGCCCCTAAGCACCTCGGGACTAGCCCACAAGGCTCTCACATTGCCTGACAGTGCGGTTCACTGGGTCAAAGACACCGATGGAAAAATTAGCATCCACCAGCTGGACAATGCGGCAACTAATGTTGATACTTCCCAGAGTTGTGCCTATAGCACCAGAGTAACGTCCTGTTGACGCAGGCAAGTGGATAGTTTGTTCTCTAATGATGCTATCCGTCCCAGGAGTTCATCAATGTACCCCACCGCCCGGGCAGCCTCATCTTTCAGTCTTACAGTTTTCACTTTCAGTTCAGACAACTCAGACTGAAGAAGGCCTTCTCCTCCTGGTGCTCGACCCTCAGCAGGTCGATCTCCTTCTCAAGCCAAGTGATCTCTTCTTCACGATACAAGATCATGACTTCCTATTAGCACAATCCTTTGCTCAAGGCGCCCAATATTTTTTCTTCCTGCAAGAAATCAAAGAGGTTGAGCAACAACGATAGATGAAGAAAAGAGGGGGATTTTCAAAAAGTTACCAAACAAACTCTTCGTTGCCTCCTTGCTGGTCGTCCTGTGGCCTTGGTCTTGATGACAGAGGACTAGGAGCGGCAGCCTCCTGAGCACTCTCTGCTAAAGCCTTAGCAACAATCTTCTCCGCCAGCTCGGCGCTGATGTCAACCACCACAAAAAGCTCTCCGACGGCTGGCTCATCTGGCACCTCAGAAGGCTCCATGGCTGGCTCCTTTGGCTTAGTTGGCAGCTCAGCAGCCAGCTCTAAACTGATAGCTCCAGGCAGCGGCTCCATCGGCACGGCTTGCGCCGCTAAATCCTCCGGCTGCAATAGCGTAGCGACAATGCCACTTGCAGCAGTGCGCAGCAAAGCTTCATACTCCTCCACAACAGCCTCTACTCCGGAGGCTCTCCTGTTCCAGCGAGTCGTACGACCGTTATGTAGTCTGGCTTTGTGGAGGATGAAAAGAAGGCTCTATCGTTGCAGCCGTCTTTTGCCTTGGGCTATTGGGAGTATCATCGGTGGAAAGTGCACCGGCTATATCAATGGCAATAGTGCTAGCTTTCCTCTTGCGTTGGGATGCCACTGGCGATGGAAGTCTAATCTTTTAGACCGGAGAAGGAGGTCCCCTACGAGCCCTCCTGGCTTTCTCACAAGAAATTAGGTGATCTCTCCTAAACTCAGAGAGGTGGTCCCTCACTAACCGCAGTAGTGGCTCCATGGCAGCCACCTCCTCCTGCTTGGGCGTCTTGGTGAGAGCACTAGGAACCTTATCCCATTCCCGGGACAAGGGCCATGTATCATCAACGTGTACAAAGAAAAAATGTTCATTCTAATTCTTCAGGGAATCATATATGGCATTGCTGATGTGAAGCTTTCTGGAGGACAAGGAGATCTAGTCCCCACTTTAGGTGAATTGAAACATCACCCTAACTGTCTCCACCATCAGCATCCATGAATGGTGGCGGAGGAAGATGCACAACGAATAAAAATATCGCATGACATTGGTATGGAACCGTACGATAGGAACTCTGAGCATTGTAAAGATGGCAAGCAGCTCCTCTGAAACATGGAGATGTAGTCATTCCTTAGGTGGGCCTCGTATACTGTAAAGTAACTCTCAGGAGGGAGGTAGGCCCTGTCATGCTCGTTAGGCATCGAGAATACAATCTGTCGTGGGATGTTATACTCAATGTATAACTCTCTCACCTCACTGGTAGAAATCATGAAAGCAATCTCTAGAACAAAAGAAGCCTTGGAAACGAGAGTAAGAAGGAAGACAAAGACTTGGAAATTTTTAGAAGGAAAGCGTGAAAAATTTGAACGAACGAACAGATTTTATAAAGGTAAGCAGCTGTTGGAGAAGGGCAACGCATCAAAAAGGTGCGCCATCATTATTGACGCATGTCGCTTCTGGAGATGGTGCAACCGAATCAAATCTTTTGATGAATTAATTATCGGTATTGCAAATTTACTGTATATTGACACGTGGCAAACATTTTGACTGACAGTCTGATGGCATGATGGCGTATCAATTTAATCCCCACCAATTCTCCGAATGCTTACCTAGACGGTCGATGAATCCGGTCAATGCTCCTCTTCCTGCTCAGTTTTTTGAATTCTTACCTCGACGGTCAACGAATCTGATCAATACTTCTCTTCCTGCTCAGTTCTCCGGATTCTTGTCAAGACGGTTAACGAATTCGGTCAACACTCTCTTCAGCCAGTTCTTCGGATTCTTACCAGGATGGTCAACAAATCCGGTCAACTTTTATTGCAACTTTGTTCTCCAGATCTTGACTTTATAATCAACAGTCGCAAGCAATGCGATCAGCAAACTAAGAGCCACTGTTGGTTTCCTCATCAAGCTGTCTTAGACAAGTTACCCAGCTAGGCGCGTCCCATCGTTAATATGCTGGAGGCTGGAGTCCCAAGTCACCGGCATGGGGGCTAGAGTTGGGGACGCCAATACTGGGTTGACCCATAAATGAGGAAACTACCCAAGACCATAGTGGCCAAATTCTGTCTGGACGGTCAATGCAACCGTTGACCAAGCGAGAGGTAAGTGGGCCAGCAGAGGCTCAAGATTAGGAAAGACCATCTGAGCCTAGGACGGTCAACGCTCCCGTTGACAAGAGAAGCGGCAAGAAGACCGGCTAAGGCCAAGGACGCACGCAGCCCAAGCATAGATTAGCCCATATATCCGTCTTTAAGCCACAACGGTTGTCTGCCTTAATTTCGCACATTTTCAGAGAATGCAAGTTTCACTGTAATGGTCACCTCTAGAATCAAAATATATCCATGGAGGAAGGCACTAGAATCCACGCACTGTCTGTTGGAAACTCTAACGGTTACAAAACGTAGAAGAAAGGAAATCAGTCTCTTTGACCGTTACAACTAGAAAGGTGCTCACGCCTACGCAGGAAAGGCAACCATTCTCAATAGAGTGCGGGCATTAAGTCCTTCTGCACAAGGAAGGCAGCCCAAGGCTATGGCTATAAAAGGACATAGAAGCTTCCTTCAAATGTACGCCTTCTCTT